>JANCMA020542687.1:0-10207 GCA_024336925.2 Zoanthus solanderi
AAACTAGATGACAGCGAGATTCTTAATTTTCTTTTTAAAAGCAGAGAGAGTAGGAGCGGACCTAATGTTATATGGGATAGAGTTCCATATTTTTGCACGAGTAATAAGAATTGAGAAAAATATGGAAGATATGATAATAAATGTATAAATAACTTAAGTGTAGTATGATACGATAATATAGTGTAATGCAATAAATAAATCATAGGAAACATGTACTCAAACAAATTATAAACTAAAAAAGAATAACTAAATTAATAACATAGCAAATTAAAAACACGAAAATGATAAAAACAAAAAATATTTTGATAGTACGTGTGCTTAAATTGGTTAATAAGTGTGTTTTCAGAGCGCTATGAAGCACGAAAATGACATATGATTGGTTGTCGCCGAGTTGTTTCATAAAAGAAAATGCAGATTTCCACAACTTGGCGAAAACCAATCGTACCACTCACGTCATTTTCGTGCTATGAAAACACACTTTGTATATCGTCTTTCTCTTTGTTAAGTCAGAAAAAATACCCTCGGCAAAGTTTGATAAAATTCTCGAACAGATAAAAACCCACGACTGCGTCACGGGTTATCACTGATCTGCTTTTAAATTCTCCCAAACGTTCGCCTCGGTTTTATCAGGGTACGAAGGCATGGAGAAAATGTTTTATTTCCTAATTAATCAATAATTATAACGACAAGACATTAATCAGCATAATTCATTAAAAACTTTGGCCCTTTGTGTGTTACCACTTTTTATCTGTAACGGAAAATTTTGAAATATTCAGTAAAGATTGGCAATAGAAACTTCAATGCTGCATCACACGTCATGAAATATGTTTCAAACGTTTTCGTTACTCTGCAAGTTTTTTTTCGTGATATATTTTTCGTTGATTGAAACAACTAAACGAAAACAACAAAATAAGAAAAAAATAATATATGCTATGTTAAAAAAAATAGCAAAGTAAGGTAAAGATCTTTCCTTGTTTCATCATACTTTATCGACCGTTTCAGTACTCACTGAACGTGAACAATTAATCATTAAAAGAAAGGATTTGCTTGAGGATTTCTAAAAGGTAGATGCTATGAGTAATTATCAAGGTTGCACATATAACAGGTTAACAGTTATTTTAAAATTACATTCTTGCTAATTAAAAACAGTTTATTTTACGTCATTAGTAACATTAAGACATAATTAATGTGTTAGCCAGCATGCATACAAATGAAGATAGCATTGAGAAAATAGAACTAAAAGGAACCATTAACTCCAGTTTAAGTTTATGAGAAATTAATTCACTCTTTCCTAAGTCGCATTTTAGTGATCAACACGTTCCATAAAAATTGTTGAATAATTGTTCCTATATTGCTCTGAAGCACTGAAAACCAAACATCTGCACTACAAAACCAAATGCATATAACAGTTTCTGCGTGTTCTGTGACTCACAAAACCGAAAAACTCTGAAACAGTGTCATTGTATAAAAGAAAACGCAAAACTGAAGCATCCATACAAACTTTTTACCTCAGCTAGAAACTAAACTATTTAATAAAGTTAATAAATAACTTGAAAAGAACGGCAAAAAAGCTGAATTCTCGATCCTCACAACTTTAAAGTAAGTTCTTTTTATGTCTGATATTCCGTGTGGAAATAGCGCAAACACCGACATTTCTTTTTACCTGAAGTAAAAGAAGCAGTCCGTTCAGAAGGTACCACGCAAAAAATGGGCCACGTAAAATGTCTTTACTTACAAACAAGGTCGAATGAAGTAACCTGAAATTGGTTGGCATAAAATACACGTAAGATCGTCTTCTCAGATTAAGTTCCAATCAGTAAAGAAAACCTATGGAATGCTAGTCTCCATAGACTGGCCAAAATCCAATTAGCAAGCGCTCACAATTTAAATTATTTATAAAAGTTCTTGGCCAGGTTTAGAATTTTAAATCAGCACGACAAACCATAGATTTTCAGTGTTCTGATGTGGAACAACCTGTTGCAACAGAGCTCCTCATCTTAGCCTCAGGTAACAGCTTCAGACTGACAAGCCTGTTACCAAACGGTGACCATTAGAAATAACAACAATAAACAAATGGTATTTATTCTTTTGTCAAGCACTTTCCTGAGGGTCAAAATATGATGCTTTGTTGAAACAGGAGTGAGTTTCATAAGGTCTCAAATAGTATTACCTGTAACATTAAAAGTAATCCTGCGAAGTAGTACCATGATTGATACGGGCCCAATATTGCAGGACTTATCATTACAATATGTAGGATCCTATAAATGGTAGCGAGTTGTTAGGGTATAAGGGAACGCACAATAAATATTATAGTTTGAGGTTTATCCACAACTGATCCCTCACTGACAAATGAAGACCTAAAATACAATATCAACTACAGAAGATACAGCCACTCGGCTATTAATAAAACACAAGAAAAATCAAGTCCATTGATCTACCCTGCAATAAGTGAACAGTTAAAACCCATATGTGTTCAGAACCTATAAGGATATCATTAAAATTCATACATAATCCACAGGGCTTTACAATAAGTTTTCAACTTACTAGCCTGTGGCTACCTTTAGTGTCGAGCACAAAGGACCTATAAGGATATCATTAAAATGTACATATAATCCACAGAGCTTGACACTAACTTTTCAAGTTACTAGTCTGTGGCTCGTTGGCTACTTTTAGTATTGAGCACTGTTCCAGTTTCAAGTGTATTTGCTACTCACTCGGTTGGAAATTAGTTTATGCTATGCACCTTGTTACAGGGCTCGAAATTAACTTTTTTGCTCTGGAACCAGCTGCCGTCTAAAGGAAAAAATGTGGTTGCCAGATTATAAATTTTGGCCGTCAACTCAATTGATACATGACTTACTTAAGTATTAGTTTGTATGCAAAAAAACTCCTTACTAAAAATAGCAAGAAAGAAACAGCACGAGAAAGCTCCATAATCTCACTGGAACCAAACTAGTTCTAAAAACGTCCTTCATTAATTTGGCATTCAAAACTGTCGATGGATTTAAATTTTCAATTAACCAGCTACCAGATCCGATTGCTTTCACCCTATAATAACAAAAATTCAAATACCACAGTTGTCCATTAATTAATCTGCGTTACCGAATGAAACTTGATTCGCCTGTTGGTGACTAGTTTTCAAAATCTAGTCACCAGCACTGAATTTTTGATCGCAGTTTCGAGCCCTGTGTTATGGGTAATTATTTCTTGTACTACCTCGAGTTGCTCCCTACAATACTTAAAGTGATGACAATAAAAATTTCAAACTTGAGTTGTTGTAGTAAATTAGAATACAGGTACACCTATACATGTATCACCTATAAATAGAACAATGATAACTAGTACCGTAATTTCCAAACTATAAGCTTCTACTTTTATTCACCTGCTCTGGATCCTGCAGCTTAAACAACAGCGGGGCTAATTTATAGATTTTTATGGGATAACGAGCTTCATGCCGCGAAAACATTTAGCTTTGTCACATCAAACCAATGAAATTACCGAACAGGTCACAGTGGACCAGCATGACAACTTCACATATGGCTTATAAACAAGTGCGGCCAATTCATGTGCGAAACATTTGCTATTTTTAAATTTAGTGGGTGTGGCTAGTATTCAGGTGTGCTTAATAGTCCAGAATTTATGGTAAGTTATATTCGAAACACTAATGATTCATAAAAAGAGATAAAATCTAGATAGATGGATTTTACACTATGCTTTTGAAACTGACAAACGAACATAACTAAATTTGTTTTCTAACAATTCAGGGTTGTCAAAAAGATTTAGAGTAGCAGGAGATGCTAAAAAAAGTATAGGGCGACCCCACAAAACACGAAACACATCTTACCCCGATCGCTTCCTTGATCATTATCATCTTCTTTTTCACAGAACTTCTTCTTTATAACAAAATTAAAATCTAGCAAAGTCCTGGTTCGGTTTCTTCTCTACATGAATTTGTGTAATGACGTATTTTGCAAGTGTATACTAAATATCACGGTAATCTTCAATATTGGATCTGACGTGAAAAGTCCCCAATTCTTAATCTTGATACACTCAACTTTTATCCATTTTATTCCTCCCTTTCAAGTTTGTTTTAATGTTTACCGTTCAGTTTTAATTCTTTCAGTGTCGTGCAGCTTTATTGCTAAAAATTGAACTACAAACATAAAATTATAGTAACCGGCGCATTTTTCTGATTAGTCGGTGAAATACGTCGGTTGCCAGCTTGTTTTGACAACCCTGCAAGTCAACAAAATAAAATTAAAAGAACAATAATAATCAACAAGATTCTTACCAGAAGGGGAAATACACCAGTCTACAAAGAATAAAAGTTACTGCAAACCCAACGAAAAATGTATCACACAACTTCTGTAGCTTTGCATAGTTTGTAACTTTTGCAGCCTAAAAGAAATAATATAGGAAATAACATTTATGTAATTGAATATGAAATGATGCTTAATAATCATTATAAAATAATTTGGCTAGTACGTGGGTTTTGATTGGTCAACAAGTATGAGCAATGTGGTCGGACTGTTTCCGAGTTGTGAGAATTTACAGTAAGCGCTTTGTTTATCGTCTTTCTTTTTGTTAACACTGAAAATAACAATTTTATAAAAGAAATAAAACATGTTGTCCGTGCCTCCATAGCCTGTTGAAAACGTCGGCAAAGTTTGTGAGAATTCTCGAGCAGGTGAACAACCCTCGACTGCATCTCAGGTTTTTACTGATCTGCTCTCGAATTCTCCCAAACGTTTGCCTCGGTTTTCACCAGGCTATGAAGGCATGGAAAACATGTTTTATTTCTTAACTGAAAAACAAATGATAGTCTTTGAATAAAAGACTAGGTATACTGAAGGCAGCACAAGGAGCTGAGTCTAAGGTTCATAAATAACGATCTTCTTCTCGATAACACTGATTGGAACGGTCGTCACTGAATCCACAACCAATTTCACCTTTGTTGATTAATTCTAGAAAATTAATTTGCTTCTTTAAGTACTGCAGAGATTTTTACTGCCATTGAGGGAAAAGGCTGATTGATCACAGTTTTATCACGACTATCAGAACCTCTCATGAATAATCTAGGGCAATCTTTCCAATCCTCTTCTCTGTACTACTTGCAGCCAAACCCATTCAAAATATTCCAATGACAAATTTATTACTTGCAATGGTTTAAAGCAAGCTAAATCCTTTACCAGCCAAAAGAGCAAACACTTATCACCGGATTCTGTATTGTGTACGTGGATGAGAGTCCCCTGTACAGGACACAGTCTAGCTCCCAGCAGACACTGGTGCTCAATTACCTACCCCAGAAAGATGGAAAGCTGAGCTAGCTTAGGCAAAAATGAGGTTGCACAAATATTCAAATCTTGGCATAACTGGGATCAAACTGGGGACTTTGTGGTAGGAAGACAGAGATCTTACCAACTGTGCCAACCATGGCCGCCCAAAAATATTCCAGAAAGACATATCATTTGCTATGGTTTAAACTCTATTGTATATTCAATTATTTCAATATGACTGCATATAGGTTCCTACCTCCAGGAAGATGTCTGAGATATCATGAGTAATAATTATGATAGAACCAACTCGGTGGAATCCAGCTGTATACGAGAAAGAGATCAAGAATATTGTAACCCAGTGATGAATCAGCATCTGCCAGAAATCCTGTGGAATAAATCACATAAAAGTTACTAAATCTTAGTTAAAAGCTACACAGTATTTTGCAATAACACTATAATTTATAGGAGAAAAATGTTTGCATCATTCATTAATGTTCTTAAGTTTAAATTTTTTAAAATTTCCTATATACAAATAATAGCTATTTATAACTCGTTTATGTTGAGGAGAATTTGGGCAAACAAAGCTCTTTTGCATTTTAAGTTTAAGATATTTTATTGCTCAATAATAATGTTTCACCAACTTTGTTTGCTTTAGCTCTTTACAGTACAATAAAATAAATGTAATTTTACAAAATTTTCAAAATTAAAAGTACAAATTACAAATTGAAACTAAAAATAGCAACAAATATGGCCAGACTTAAAAACATAACAATGAAGACGTACAGTAGGACGCAATATTGCACTTCTAACACGAGCTCAGAATACTTGCCTCTGACGTCACAATGTCAAATTGAAAATTCACACTACGTTTACTGCTGGAGGTTTCAGCAAAACTATCAAGTTGAGACGTTATTTGTATTGCTATATCTGTTTAAAATTCACAGGCTTTACAAAAGGCTTAAAGTTCATCAAAAAGAAAGGAAATTAGTGTTTTGATGTTGTGATGTCAGCACAAACAACCTTATTAGATCGCCGGTGCAAGTATAGCGTCTCTCTTAGTCAAGACCTACCACATTTTGTTGTTTATTTCTAAGGACCCAGATAGACAAATCGGTATAAAAAACACATTTTTTAAATCCCAAACAGATGTTTAATATATCAAAAAATAATTTGGGGGTTTCAGCTTCCCTTTACAGTTTTAAAATATCTTAGACTTCTCTTACCTTTCTCTGTACATCTACAAACTGGGATATTGTTAAAGATATATAAAATCCCAACTCCACTATGTAGTAATAGTACAGATCATCAGACATCTGATGCTGGAAAAGGTGGATAAAAATATTTCTTCAGAAGTTATGCACAGGCTAATATTTTATCATAATGTTTGGGATAAAAAATTACACTGAAGTTGACAATAAAGGTATTAATGATAAAGCCAGACCAATTTAATAATATCATTGAATCAAAAACCTTACTTATTTCATTAAAAAATGCTTTCAAAACGATAACTAATTAGAAGTTATGCACCTATCATCGGCCTTCCCCATCGGCATCAACATTCCTTTGGGAAGTTCAATATTTTAGTGAAGATTAAAAGACCTCTTAAAAATTAACGCGAACAAGATATTTTCATGAGCATGTAGAGAAGAATTAACTGAAATTTGTCAAAAGCTGAAGTTAAATCGTAAAGAAATGTTGCAAATTAATACTTTGTTTTAGAATTTATCAACATGTCCTTCGGGAAGTAAGTTCAATGTTTTAATAAAACATTAGAAGAACTCAACCAGTATTTGAAGTGTTTTCACAAGTCGTCAACTCCAATTAAGTACTGACCAAAAATCCCTATCTTGAAGTGATTTTGTCAAAAAAAGTCAGGAATCTGCATATTTTCGTTTTCCAAGTGTTCGTCACCATAAAACAAACCAACTTCAGTGATTGTACATCAGTCTGGTATTCAGTAAATCTGGCAAAAGTTTGAATTTCATTTTAGAAAATAAAACTGAAAAACAGATCAAAAATGTCACAAACTGCTTCACTAGAAACCATTACTTTAAGCTTGTTTAAAACGCGTGAAAATTTCTGTATGTGCACTAAAAAGCCCGCTAAACACTCTGACAAACGTCAATTTTCGCTGGAGTAAATTAGCTCAATAAAAATCATTTTGATTCACATATTCTGTGGTTTAAATTTATTGAAGACTCGGCCATTTTCAAGCAATAGGCTGTTAATCACAAAACAAAAGTTAACGTTTATAACCACACTGTCCTGCCCATCAGTGACACATAAATCAAAATCACGTGATTGCACTTGCAGATTTTTTACAGTGCACAAAGATTGCTTATTAAATACTGATATACAAGGATTCCAATACTAGCATGCATTTTGACGATGATCGATGAAAAAATGCTGTTTTGCAGCTACTTTCACACACAAAATTCAACTTCTTCAACGACAAGCTGACTTGGCGGGCAGGTGATCATGGATGGATAGCCTGGGGAGTAGCTGCTGATTCTGCTGGCTAAATGAGTCTGTGGGTGAGCATATGAATTGTGAAACCTTTGCAATCATGGCATTCTCACAAGCGGATAAAAATATCCATTTTAGCCCAAGGGGGAGGAGACTCTTATGGAATTGACTGCTCTGGTGGGAAGGAGAAATAGGCTCTTTTACTGAGGAAACAATTTTAATTAGTAATAAAAATGTAAATTCTACACCGTAAAAAAGAGAGAATACTTACTGATGTTTCGGACATTAGTCCTTCCTTTTTTACAGTGTAGAATTTACATTTTTATTACTAAATTGTTTCTTTAGAAACACCGACGGAGCTCAAACTAGTTTACCGCTAGTTAATTTTCTCTCTTACTGAGGGTTGTGGTAAAGTCCCCACCCTTGTTCGTGGTCCCGTCCCCCGCCCTCAAGGGATGACCAATGATAGGTGCATTAAGATGTCAACTGAGTTTGGGCATGGTTTTCTAGAGCAATCATTAATAATTTTTTTTTTATTTTTTTCTCCAACCGACTGACTGCACCTAAAAATTTCAAAACAATCTGTGCCTCAAAAACTCAAACTTGTCTGGCCTTATGACAAAACTTTTGTTTGGCCTCTATTTCATTATAATACAATAGCACAGGGTATCTGGTAGAGTGTGAGAAAAAATGAAAAATGGTGCAGAAAATTTTTGTCAAATAGTGTGAAAATAGTGCAGAATATTTTGAGGTTGTTTTGTAACTCAAGGCAGTGTTTTTTTTCCTAAAAAGTACTGTAACAAGGATTTTTGCAATGCATTTTACTAGTAACAAAATTGGCCATGATGTAGTTAAATCTAAATTCTAGTTATCTAAGTTCAATATCGATGGGGAAAAATATCAAAAAATATATAAATTATAATTAATTTTTATCATTTTATTCTATGGTGCAGATTTTAGTTAATAGTGTGGAATTGCACCTCTGCACTTTGCCAAATGCCCTGAATAATTTCATTATTGGAGAGAAGCAGCTACAATATAATTTGGATCATAATCTCATATCGACTTACCTCTCTAGGATAACCAACAAAACACTTGCTCAAATCCCAAAAAAAGTCCCTCTGTTAAGAAAAAAAAAGTATTAATTGACAGCTAAGGTTAACAGTACTTGTAATTAATCTGATTCAAATAGATTCTTTAAATTATGGTGACGGTCTTTTTTAAAAATAATTATCATTTCCAAATTTAGAAAATTGATAGAAATGTTATTATTATTTGGCCAATACTGAACTATTTGGCTTGAATCCCTTTTTGAAAACATTTTTGTATTTTTGTTATATTTGTAAAGTGTAATCTGTTTCTAATTTTCAAAGGGATTTTAAAAAACCTTACATCATGGACTCTCAAAATGTTCTTTCAAGCAGTCACAAGACTCATCTTATGGTTAAATCAAATTAGGATTTCATTCTCCTTTGTCATAATTAAACAAAGTTAAATCTGTTACTAGTTTTACACTAACTGATATTGTTTTTCTTTTTGGCATTTTATTGTTATTCTTGGTTCCTTAGATTTGATTTTACCATAACTATAATGTATTGCACATAATTTTTAGCTTGTCAGGGCTCCCATTATACTAGCTTTTATAAAGGACTAAACTGAAATTTGCCAAAATAAAAATCTTATTCATCGTCATCTTCATTTATTGTCCCTAGTTTCCCACTCCTGGGGTTGGACGTGATATGCATTGCCTCCACTGTTTTCTATCTTCTGCCATGTATCTTCTTTGATGTTTAACTTCCTTTGTCTTCTTCCACTACCTTACTCCAGGTCTTCTTTGGCCTACCTACTGGCCTTCTATCTTGCACTTCCAGCTCCTTTGTTCTCCTAAGTATGGTATTCTCATCCCTATGTTTTACATGACCAAACCATCTCAATCTCACTTTCCTTAGCCTGTGTTTTATTCATTCATAAATTCTAAAACAAAATATAAATATTACAAAACTTTTTATAATAGTTTATAAGAACAATAACAAGATACTTGCATCTTTTAAAACAACAATTCCATATCCAACCGCACTTGAATAAAATGTAAAACGCCATCTAAAAACAGTTACACAAAACTCTGTTAGGAAACTTTGCTACATATTTAGTTAATAAATAAATGCTATTAAATATAACGGGTAAAAATTCCTTATAAATTGCAGTGATGAAAATAAACTTAACTAATTAATGATAATTTCTTGATGTGCCAAGAAGTCCAAAGAACAAGTACTCTCTCTGGATTCTGAATACAACACAGATGGTAAGATTTATTCTGCCAATCACAAGTTCCCCGGTTTGATACCTAATTCTGTTGCAGCCTTCTCAAAATGAGCCGGCAGCCAGCTTAACGAGCCGCCTCCTCTGGGAATTTGACCGTCTCCACTGTTATATTAAATGAAGTATTTACCACTGTTCCTGAACAG
>JANCMA020542792.1:0-20059 GCA_024336925.2 Zoanthus solanderi
AATAAAGATAATAATAATAATGATAATAATAATAATAATAATAATAAAGATAATAATAGTAATAATGATAATAATAATGATAATAATAATCAGCACAGAGAGATTACAGACCAATCACATGCCTAAATGCAAGTTACAAAATTTTCACAGAGATGCTCTCGAACCACATTAAAGGACATGCAATAGATAATTGTATTTGAGATAAGAGTTAGATGGGAACGTGTGAGAAAGTGTTAGGCACAAAGGAATAACTAATTATATCGACAATGCTCAGATGATGGGGGAAGTAATAGAGAATCAGCAAGATGTAGCAGTAAGGTATTATGATTATCAAAAAGCTTACGATATGGTACATCACGATTTGATGATGAAAGTTAATGAATAGATGGGAATTGAGGAAAAGGTACGGAAAATTATGAAGAAGTTATGAAAAGATGAGCAACAAGGCAGGAAGTAAGAGGTAGAAAAAAGGTAATGAAAAGTAGCTTTTAAGATACGAGAAAGAAGACCAAGATTCGTGATGAAAGTTACACCAATCGTGATGGGGTGTCTTTGGGCTGAAATGGAAAAAAAACGGTGAAACAAATACGAAAGGTAATAACAGAGCGATACCAGAGCAACACAAAAGTAAGATCTGAAAGAGGATCAGAGACTTTATTACTGTGATGAATATTATTTGAGGACTATCAAATCTGACAGTTCAAGAAATTAAACGGTCAACTGGGCCTTTTTCATTATTTTAATAGGCTGATGATTTGTGACTGATAACAGCAATATTAATGACAATCCCATCCGATCGTAATATACTGCCGTGAAGAAATTTGAGCATAAGGATCTTGAAATTGAAATTACCAAGATGTGGCATCTTAACAGTGTGACTTATCACATACCATCTTCTGTAACCACAAGTCCATGGGTGAGACCTGGTCGCATAGTAACAATAATAATGGTAGTGACAGTGACAGTGACAGTGACAATGGTAATGATAAGATAATGATAAGATAATAATAAAATAGTGATAATGATGAAATAATGATACTGATGAAATAATGATAATGATGAAATAATGATAATAATAATAATAAATGTTAGTAATAATAACATGTTACATAACTTTAGATATTAGAAATATCCTCGGTAGAACAGATAGACCACACAACATCCGGATCACTACCCTACGTTTTACGATTGATGTGTATGAGTTCTTTTATTTCCGCCGAGAGAGGGTCGAGACTCGAGATACAGCGCCTGCAAAATAACGTCCTTAAGTTTATCGGAGATCACGCAAAGATCTATCCATTTGCAGATGTTAGACAAAGGCAGCACCATCTCAATTGTTTAACGGCAATGGATCAACATCTAATTTTGCAGACGATATGAAATGGCATGCGCACTCTCTCCTTAACCATGATAAGAAATTACGTGAGTGTTGAGTGTTGTTCTAGCCGAGAATTAGACTGGCACCTTACCAAGTTGGCTTAGCTAGCGGTGGCATACAAACAATTTAAAGTAAACATTCAAGTTTGAGGCATGTGTGAAAGTTAACACAATTGGATGTTATTTGTTTCTTATAACTAATAGTGTTAGACATGCCCTTCAGCAAGTTTTGTCATAAAATTGCAAATTGTCTCAAAATGGTAATTAGTTATATATTTACTAGTGCATACTTATGATATTGTGTCGATAATCAATATCTTCCCGCTGATTTTGAAAAAAATTTCACTGTTGTAGATGCTTTATCCTATATCTAGTGTATCAGAATGGCACATTCAAACGTTTTTATACAATTCACATCTCAAGTAAAAGCACAAGTTTAATTAGTTACCTTTGTGTTTCCTTGTCGGATAAGGTGTTGACACAAGATTCCAGCTTGACCTGATCAGAAGTGAAATAACTCGAAAACCAGACACTCGCAAATACATACCCGTGTACTTGTCGTTTAACAGCACCAGAAAAGATATTCCAGATTTTCTGTCCAGCCGTGTATCACATTCACTTCCAGAGGAGATTGATAGAGTTGTTTTCCACCTTCTGAATATCGAGAGAATTCAGCCTCGGCGGCGGCGAATGGTTGCCGTAATAGGCGGTAACAATCATCCTTATGACGAGGCCAAGACGCGTTTTGAGGAAGCCGTCCTTGCCGCTGCCAGATATCACTGGAAGATGCAGTGTAGCTGTAAGGACGGGAATAAGTTGGACACTTCTCAACCGTGAAAACAACAGGTGTTGAAGAGCTTTTTTATAGCTTACACTTTAACAAAAAATTATTTCCTCCACTAGCTAAGCTGCAACCGCTATTAAACAATCCTGCGTACTCTCTCAGGTAAAACAAACAGCCCTTAATACCCAAATGGAGAACTAATTGTTTTAAGAACACTTTTATCCTTACTTCAAGTATTAAAAGAAAATTAAACGATTAATAATCTAGAAATAAGATACTCTTATTTTTATTATAAATATAATATGTATTTAATTTATGTTTTTGTGTAAATTGTAGATATATTCTATTATAACTATTTCTTTGAATATGTAATTCCGACTTATCGGCTGACCTGTATTCCTAACAAACCATTTACCAAAGATAAACACTAGTTTCTTCATTTTGTACGATACTCGCCCCAGGCTTCCTCCAACACAAGTACAACACAACAAACATAAAAATTTATAAAATGCCTTGCGAAAGATGGCTCCTCTGACGATTTGAACTCAACGCATGTTTTAAATTTTTCCCGCGGAGTAAGGGGCTAATTACATGGAGCTTTTTCAGGCTTGGGGTTGAACTTGGCCCTGTCAACCGTGCTGAAATTTCAGCCCTGGCTTATTAAATCAAATGAGCGATTACATGGCAAAATTTTCAACCCAGAGCTATATTGTAGCATAGGTCACAGCTTCCAGAATAGTTGCTAGGCTAAACAATCGTTAGATTCTGTGAAATATAAATTCAACTAAGCATATATAGCTAGCGCTCATCCATAGTTTTGACACTCAAAACTTTGATAATTTGAAAACAGCAATATATATACTAGAAACAGCTTGTAATGACGTAACAAGATGTAAGCAATGACGTCAGCAAATATTTGCTACTTAACGCCCTTACCCATAAAGGTGGTACAAATCAGTAATAACAATCGCAATAAGACTATTAGGTCTAAATTAATAATATAGGAAAACATGGGGACTGGGTTAGAGACATTGCAACAATCTTTCTTAAGGATTTTGTCTTCTTTTTCCTAATGCTGTATAACCATTTCTCTCTGCAAATTACGAGAAGGCCTGCGTGGTTGCGCAGGCTATAAGATCTCTCTTCTGACCAACACGTTTGCGGGCTCAACATTAGGAAGATCTTCGATCTTTTCAGCCAAAGTTGACTTAGCCTTCCACCCTTACGAGGTCGGTAAACTGAGTTCCAGCTTTCGCTTGGAACTAACCTGCAATATATGGATTCGTGTTCCGTTTAGGGGGATTGGGTTAAGACTCTCATGTGCCTAATATTTCATAGACCAAAGATAAACTCTTGGTATTATGGGTACAATGCTTAGGCTTGTTAAAGCTTCACATCAGATAATATTTAAAAGAGCAAATAGACTAGATGATGTCAGCCATGTTCTCGCACTCGGAAAATCTCGGAGCTAGTCTCTAAAATCGCACAAAACTAAACATGAATAAACATACTTTACTCACGACGTTCTAGTTCTTGTATGTCTCTTATTAGCAACCGCTGACCAATAGTGCATACCCAATATGAAACATAAGCTGGATGCTTTATATATTTTTTCAAAACTATCTCCTCTAATAGACACTTCGGAAACTCGAGCATTTGTACTTTTTCAAAGTGTTGTCTACCTGGCCTCCCGTTCCGTCAGGATTATGTCTCAAGCCCATTAGCTACAAAAAGTTCTAAAAACAACGAAGAGTTTTTGATCTTTTCATTAAGATTTCTAAAAAAAGGGAAAACAGACTGAAAATTTAAGTTAAATATCCATTTCATTGCACACCCATCAATTTGAACTGATGCTGTTTTTACTTCTAGGTGTTACAGTATTAAATGAAACAGTAACAAGTGATTATTGACTTTGATTTGTAGTAGCATTTGTATGCTGTTCAAAACCAAAATTAGTTTCGTATCATTGTCCACTGTATGCCGCTGCAAGCGTGACCCACTGAATTCAAATGTATTATTATCATTAAAATGTATTCATGAAAATGAATAGCAGGCAGCGACAAAAGAACAAACAAAAAAAATAAAAATAGTTTCGACCCCAATGCTTCTAAAAACAAAAATTGTTATTGATGACGTAAACCCCTTTACGAATGTACAAATCGCGCTTAGCTAATCTCTCACTCCCTGATTAAATACATTTTTCCAAGAAAAACGAAATAGTAATGTCAATTGTCCAAAAGTCAATACAGTTAAACTCAATGATGCATATGCAATTAGTTTGATTTTCAAATACGATGATTAACAAGTTATAACATTCTATCTATATTAATGTTTATATTTATTTTATCTGTATTTATTTTTGGTATACTCGATATATTTTGAGTGTTTTAAGACATTTCAAAATATTGTTGTAACTTAGGATATGCAATTATTGTCTTAAGAAAATAAAGATTATTATTATAATTGTTATTATTATAAGTTTTTGTGTTTCTAGCCTCTGTCCATTGTTTATAACAATGGACTATAATGATAAAGTTATGTCTATAATGATGATGTGTTGATTGTAATGATAACGATGATGCTGAAGATGATGATAGTGATGATGACGATGATGACAAAAGTAATGATAATAATGAGGGTGATGATGATAATGATGATAATGAGGGCGATGATGATAATGAGGGTGATGATGATGATAATGAGGGTGATGATGATAATGATGGCGATTGATGATAATGAGGTTGATGATGATAATGAGGGCGATGATGATAATGAGGGCGATGATGATAATGAGGGTGATGATGATAATGAGGGCGAGGATGATAATGAGGGCGATGATGATAATGAGGGCGATGATGATAATGAGGGTGATGATGATAATGAGGGTGATGATGATAATGAGGGTGATGATAATAATGATTATGATTATAATGAGGTTGACGAGTATGATAATGATGATGTGATCTTTTTTTTCTCCTTTTTCCATTTTGCTGTTTCTTCTTCTTCTTGAGTTGTCAGAAAGTGTTTGAAGCAGCTTCTATTTGCACTCATTTTATTTCTCAGTTTTTTGACTGGTTCGCTTTGTCGCAATCAATTCTTCGCAGCACTTTACTTGCAGCTGTTTTAATAAAAAAATTTGTATAGAGAATTTATGGGTGCTTGGCATGTGAAATTTTATCTTCATGCATTTAAAACCTTTTTTTTTTCACGAGTAATTGAATCAAAATTTGTCCAATAAAAGAATTTCAAGATGGGAAGTAAGAAATCGTATGAAGCACCCAAGTAATACTTAGTTTTTAAAATATAAATATCGATTAAAAATTACGTATGTTATCGAAAAAAAGCACGGTAAAGATTTACCGAGCTCGGTAATGCTCTTTTAAATTCACATATGAAAATACAACTATTTTAATAAGGTATATACAGGATTTTCGTCAATAATAACTTATATATTAGATATTATACCATATGCCAGACAAGTATTATGGTCTTTTTCAAGCGTTTTGATTGGTTAATTCTGAGGTTAATAGCAAAGTACCATTCACCCCCTGGCAGCGAAAGAAAAACAAAATGGCTTCCCCCGTAACGCTTCGATTTCCGAAGTGCAAATTATTTTGAGATACGAGGATGCTCTAGCGAAGAACACACACACAAAAGTTTGATTTAACAGTTTTTAATGGTAAGTTATTTATCATTCCTAGCACTTATAAAGGCAAAAAACTCAAAATGCAATGCCTTCTTTTGTGAAATTTGTTGAGCACAATAATTTTGAACAAAGAAACATGAAATATTTAACAGCATGGTCTCAACAACAAGACGAATTTCAAAAAAAATTGAAGCAATAACGCCAGAGCAACAGGTCCTTTGCAGTTAGAGGTAACGTAACCACATCCGCTTTAAACTAATTATATATGAAAAAAGATGTTCAGAGAGGGTAAACAAAAGTTACAGAGCATAGTTTCAAGCCTCGACGTTAAGTACGTCAAAAATGACAGCGAATATAAAATCAAAATAAATATATGTGAAAATGGCCAGTCATATACATATCGTTAAAAATATCTTCTTTAATTTTCTGTTGCTTGTCCTTATTTACATATTTGAATCAATAGCTGAAGTTTTACTATTTTACTCGTTTCAACATGCCATTTCCATTTCTAGATACCATTTTGTCATTGCTGGTTGATTTAAGCAAAGTTAGTAGAGTCGACTGGTTCGGAAACTTGATGACTTCTTTGTTATATGTTTTTGTTATCCTTTTCTCTATTCAAATATGATGTTTATTGTGCACAAATAACAAAAGGCTTTGAGATGTAAATGAGCAAACGGCCATTAAACTAATGAAGCACCACCCCTAGAACAAAAAATTCTAACCGTGACCGTGCACACAACATGAAACAAAGAAACATTGCAATTTATTTTGTGGTTTGCTAAGTTTCCTAACTAGCCCACTTTAGCAACTTTGTTTAAGATAGCTGTGGACCCCCAGCTGCTTTGTGATCACGTGATTTACCACGTGACTTGTTGAGTTAAAATGTTCTTCCGCCGCGTGAGACATTTTAAAATTTTAATTGTTAGTATATTGCCAAAAACAAAGTACATTTTTGGCCTCTAGATATTTAGCTTGTGTGATTTATTCACCTCAGTTTCGGTGAAAGTGGGGAATACTTACCCCTACTTTTGTGAATAATTGTTAAATACTCTTAGTGGTAAACTTTCTTAATTTATGCATGTCACGCTTTATACAGTATCACATTTAAGTGGTAAAGCACAACGTTCATCATAACGCTGACCAATATTACGGCAGGCGAATGTTTTCTTTGTCTTGCACTACCTGGAAAGGTAAAGTAATATAAAGAAAGTTATTAAAATTTCAACTTCTAATACTGCATTACTGGCGTTTTGATTGGTTGACTCGGTTATCAGCTAGTATCAATGCTAAGCTGAAGAATTGCGTTTAAAATAGTTTGTGATGGAACAGGTATGTCATTATCTTACACTTTGTTATGTATGTACGTCATAAAGTAAGCAATAATATGAAGAGATATTTTCATTCCAAGGTGGTACAAAAGCCAATAAAATATCACAAACTAGGGACATTTATTCTGGAGAAAATAAGAAGCGGACTGCTTGTGTAAATGGCTCACAACAAGCAGTCGCGTCTTATTTTAAATGCGACGTGCATAAGACGCGTCTGATCTTAAAAACATAATTTTTGGCTGTTCTTAGTAAGTCCGTGTCTTAAGTAGAGGTGAACTTCCTCGTACAAATTGTTTTGGGTTCTAAATAAGACGTGAAAAAGAAGTGTGTATGATTCAAAAATAGACGTGAACCATTTATTCAAATGTATAAATGGTATAGTTCGGCTCCTATTTAAGACGCGCGCGTCTTCGTTATTTCGCGTCTAACTTTCTTCCGTATAAATGGCCCTAATATATGAAACCATAGTTAGTAGAGTGGACTGGTATAGTAAGGAAACTTGATGACTTTCTTTGTTACATGTTTTTGTTCTCCTTTTTCCCTATTGAAATATGACGTTGACCGTGCACAAATAACAAAAAGGCTTTGAGATGTAAATGAGCAAACAGCCAATATAGGCTAACAAAGCATCACACCTAGAACAAAAGATCCTAACCGTGACCGTGCACACAACATGAAACAAAGAAGCATTGTAATCTTTGCAGTTTGCCAAGTTTCCTAACCAGTCAACTCTATATAACTACTTTGATAAAACGAATTCAAGAATTAACTGTTTAATGCATTGATTTGAAACGCCGAGTTGCGTGGTTTTGAAATTTTGAAATTGTAAAAGTAAATTATCAAAACAAAGCAAATTAGATACACAAGCGAGTTAAATGATATTTAATTAGATTTTGTCCAATTTTGCAAGGAATAATAACAGCTCTAACATTTTTGACGATTAAAGTTCTTACACAAACAAGTCAAATAGTAAATACTCATCAGATATAGTAAATACTCTTCAGAAATATTAAAGGGAACCTCGGCTGTCCAACAATATCAATCTCGAATAAGAACTTTCCTCAACTTGTGTCTACACCAGCAGCTCGAATTTGATAATTCTCTGTATATATATTCACGTTATATATTTCTGCAGGCCGCCATTTTGAAATGTGACGTGCTGCGTTGCAGTGCCAAGTCCCCACTCGTTCACTGCTATTGTTTTTATCAAGAGTAGAGACTGGCACTACAACACACACACGTGACATTTCAAAATGGCGTCCCGCAGAAAATTCAATGATCAAAACAAATCACTTAGCATGAACTATATACAGAGAATTATCAAATTTGAGCTGCTGATGTAGACACCAGTTGAGGAAAACTTATTCGAGATTAATATTGTCGGACAGCCGAGGTTCCCTTTAAGTGCTCGTCAGAAAGAGAAAGGCACGTGATATTTTTGATTATAAGAAGCTGCAAAAAATTCTAATAATATTTTGGCTTACAAGTGATTGGGCAAATAGTTCTGTGCTTGTTCGATTTTTAAATTAGGCATACAATTTAAAAAATTGTACGCCACCCATTCTAATTTCCATTATGGGCTGTTGTATAATGAAGGTAAGTACAAAGTACAGTACAATTTAACGTTTTAGTGCACAATGAATTACTTACTGGATAGCGTACAGTTCCCAACATGTTTTAAGTTAGTCTTTGCTTTGCAAGTTCTTCCTCCACCATTTACTTCTCCATACACCTTGAAGAAGAACAGCAAGTATAACTGTAACCTATAAATGTCGCAGTGACACTACGAACAATTTCTACTTTATTTGAAAATGAGAGTGGTGTCGTTGAGTCCTGTAATCCCCCCCCCCCTACTCCTGAATTAAGATGGAAACAAACTTCCCGACCCTTGACTTAGACATTTTTTTTTGTTTTCCTTCTTAGACAAAACTCCATTTTGATATCGTCACTGTAGCTCATCTACTATTTCATAATCATATTCTAAAGTTTAGGAGTAAGGCTTTTCACAGAGATCTTAGTAAAGCAAACACTCATTTATTGATGTTTTAGCCTACACGTTGTACTCACTGTTAGAGAAAGTTTGGAACACTTGGTGTTTGGAAGCACGTGGATACTAGCAGCATTTTTCGTTCCCTACAGTACAAGTTCGGAGATATCAGAACAATAAAACGGTAAAATAAAACTATTATAATATAAAAAGCTAAAAATTTTGATAGTTGTGATGGTTATGATAATGACGAAGGTGGACATGATGATGAATGGAGATGATGATGAAAGACATCAATGACGCGTACACTTTATTGGTAATAATTGAAGATGATGATGATGATGACGATAAAGGCGATAATGAAGACGACGTTGATGAAAATAATTGGTGAAAATGACAATGATAATGGTGGATGATTTTAGTAGATTATGATTATTGATGGTTGGGAAAAATGATTGGTAATGGTTGATCATGTTGGTTGGTGATGATTGATGATGACAATGATGATGATGATGATGATGATGATGATGATGATGATGATAATGGTGTTGATTCATATGCATGATGAAGAAAAATCGTGATTAATCGTTATGGCGATGATTATTGATGATGATGACAGGTGATAATGATGATGATGACAGTTAATAATGACAGATGGTGATGACGATGATGATTGTGGTCATGGTGATAATTGGCAGTGATTGTGAATTTGTGATTACTGATGATGGTGGTAATTAATAGGGACCTTAAGAAACGAGGACGGAAATGCGAACGACAACGGCTCAGAAAAATCACATTTTTGGTTCGCTCTTTTATTCTTTATGCAGGCCATTAAGGTTTTATTTCTTTGCTTTATATTTTGTGATTAAAAATGCGATCGAATGTTTCTCCATGAAGCTAAACAAATACTGAGAAGGGTTTTGCTGTTACGTCCTCGTAATCTCGACAACTCTAAAAAATGTCTTTTCAGGTTGTATTTTTAGCGACAACTACGTGCAGGTGCTTAGCTCGATGCATTCCAACGTGGAGTAATTTTTTACTATTGTTCTTTGCCGTCGTCGTCGGCGGCGCCGTCGCCGTCCTCATTGTTTAAGTTTAACGAGTCCATTTGCGATAAAACGTTTAAACATATTAGTAATAACACCAGTAACAAATTATGGAAGTTGCTGCCTGCCACAAACAAAAACAATTACACTTTAAGAAGAAACAGACGCTACGCCGTACTGAGATGGAAAACGGATCGTTTTAAAAACACTTTTATCGTAACATCTTGTATTAAAGAAGAAATTGTATAATTTTATATATTTTTTTTCTTTATTGTAAATAGATATTATTTTAACTTATTGTTAATGTAAATAAGCAATTTAAAACTCGGGAGCACATGTATTTTTGCCGGCAACACACTATCTACCTAAGGTCCCTAATATTTAATGATGGTTGGTTATAGTAATGATAATGCAGACTTTAGATCCCATAAATGTTTGCAGGGATTTTGCCATACCTTAAAAAAGGCAACATTGCTAAATTAAAATCCCCAAAATTTGTGTACCAGTACTTACATTAACTCTTATACGATCAGAAGAGTTCCCCAACTCTGACTGCTGTTGCCAATGAACCACAAATGCCCCAACTGCATCAAGGTCATCATCACTTTTATGATGTCGAATCCAAGACGCAGTTATCATCCAGCCAAAACTTGCATTCACAAATTCTTGGGTAGCAATTAAGTTTTTAATAGCATCTGCGAATGACAAGAACAAGCTAAGAAAATTTTAAAGGCAGAAAATGCTAAAGATCGCTGATTTATACTTAATACTAATTCAAGTGGTTTGTTTTGGAAAAGAGATTTTTCAGACAAATTCGTTAACTCAAAGATTTTCTTAAAACTTTCTTTACCAGTGACAGTTTTAATTTTTAATAGCTATGTGTAAGCAGCGCGTAAATTCATAATTAATACTCTAAAATGATTATAGACTGCGCGTCAGTAGTCCTGCGTGGGGCTGAATGCCGAATAAGCTATTTACGCTGATTACACGAAGCTCAGAGGTTTAATTATTTTAGTATCACCCAACTGCTAAACCAATGTTGTAATGTAGTTGGGATAGTACGTGGGCGTTTATTGGTCAACAAGTGTGATTTAGAGCGCTATAAAGCACGAAAACTATGTTAAATATTTTTTAGAAATATAGGGAGCTTGCGTTTTGCGACACGTTTAGCTGGTTTCAGAGAATCCTTTTAATGAAAGTCGCAAGCAGTTTGTATGAAAATTTGGTATTCAGCAAATAGGAACAAGTAATGATGTTTTCCTTGTTTGAGTGAAAAACAACATTTTTCATTGTTTTCATTGATGTTTTAAAACGTTTGTTCCCTGTAGCTCTCAAAAGTATCTTACATCGTTGTGTCGTGTATTTATTTCACTTTTATTTCTTGTGTTCGTTCGGAATAGAATTCGATTCCAGTCCCCTTTCTACCAGCTCCGTTTGAGGTGCACTAATTAGTCACAGCCCTTTTGGTAATCGGCTAAACGACAAACATTTAAAACCAAAAAAATTGAGAGGGGATGGGGGGGGATGGGGGTGTCAATTTGACTCCTTTCTCTTCTCGTGGCTTCTAGGGTTAAGTCCTAAAATAGTAATTCTAAATAAAAATAATAAAACAGGTTCTCCCTGCCTTAATAGCCATGACGACTTCACAATGCACAAAAGTAGTTTTTTAATAACGGTATAAAGCGCTGAACTGAAAACCATGAGCACGTAAATGCATTGTCTTGAGAATGTTTCCTATTCGTTAAATCTTCTTCTTGATCCAGGTCACGAAGCTGCTTCGCGAAGTACTTGTTCCTTTCGAATGTAAGTTGGTAGATAGTTAATTGGAAAGAGTTCAGTGTTGTCAACATGTTTTCACAATGCAAAGATTCTCAAACTGCTGAAGCTGTTGATGAGTATGGCATTTTGGCAAAATGGACAAAACTTCGCAATAAAAATTGAAAAGCCGCTTAGTAGCCAAGCTTTTTATGTTGCGTGGCAACACTGACATGCATAAGTTTTGCATATATTACCGACCTCCAGCTCACGTGGTTCATTAAGAGCGACTTTACTCCGGACTGAAGTTATAATGATAGTGAAAAACAAAGGGAACGCTTGGGAGAATTCGAAAGTAGATCAGTGAAAACCCGAGACGTTTTCTCCTGCTCGAGAATTCTCACAAACTTTTTTGGCGAGGTTTTTCACCATGTTTTTCCACGGAGAACATGTTTTATTTCTTTTAAAGTTGAATCAATGAATGGAGAATTACTTATATAATGAAAGTATATTTGTTTGCATGGGAAAAAGCTAATGGTTTTTGGTTTTAGGAGACTACTGAGAAAAGAGACTCCGAATAGAGTTAAGCCAATCAGAATGCAGGACTTGCAAGTTAGTTAGATATAGTGTAGTAAAGTTGTAAGTATGACAACCAATTAAAATTTAAAGCTCATAAATATAGATCTTTAATGAATATTTATTTCTCTTAATTTATGATTTTCTTATGATTTTATCAGGTTAGAATATTTTAAGAATTATTTCAGGTCGTCAGACTAATTAATTGAGAAGCATGTTCAAGCTGAAATTTCATAAAAAAAAATTGTAACAAAATTACTTACTTATTCTCAAAGACCATTTCTTCTTTTTCTTCCAAGCTCCTTTGATGCTAACTAAGCACTCGTATTCTCCAGAGTCTTTCAGGCCAGCATTAAAGAGAATTGAACTTGAGGAATTCGTCCACGGTTGGACAATAGTTCTTATTTTCTGAACGTGGGGATGGCTCTTAAACCGGAGCCGTTTACCGCTTTTCTTCCATTTAACACGAAGCCAAGGCTCAACTCTACATTCAAGTCTAATTGCCGCACCAATGTCTTTGTGAAGAATAGCCCGTGGTACCTTTTTACTTTCTAAGGTATCATTAAGAACGCGTTAGTTTACAATAGTGAATTGTGTATAGAGTGTTTCCAAGTGACTTCATAGCAGCCATGTTGGCGTGCCCAATTTATTTCTTTCGGGACACCAGTGTGGTGGCTACGCCTATTGCCTATTGTGTTCCTTGGGACTGTGTCAAAACACTCTATAAACCTCTCAGTCCTTTCTACTGGAGTCTTTAGCTCTAGTAATGCATAAACAGTTACCAGTGCATGATACACATATATGGATATTTTGATAAACGGATGAATTGGTACCAGCATGGGGTGACAAAACTACTCGTAGGGAGGAGAGGAGTGAACGATTTTGTCAAAATAAGTTAAAAGAAGGCTTAGAAGAACCATAATCTGCTTTTTAGAAAAAATGACTCGAAATCGCAAAGAATAGCTACGTGAAAAATGATGAAGAAAAAATAATAAGCTAGCTAGAACTAAATCCTGTACGAGCCAAGTGGCCCATGGAGCCGGCGCTTATCGCCGATTTCTGTAGTGTTAAGTGGATGAGAGTCTTTGACTCCTCCTGGATGGGACACTAATCCATCGCAGGTTAGCTCCCAGCAGATGCTGGTACTCATTTACCTACCCCGGAAGGATGGAAAGCTGAGTTAGCTTAGACGGAAAAGAAGGTCACACAGTGATTCAAATATCGGTCAAAGCCGGGTATCGAACTGGGGACCTTGTGGTCGAAAGGTAGAGATCTTACCAACTGCACCAACCATTCCCGCCCAGTTTTGACCAGTTCACTGGAAACTACTTATAGTAGTGTGAATCCTCTCCTGTTTCCATAAAGCATACAATTATACAAACAGAGGATATGACCTCGGCGCCACATGGAGATAATAATTTAATCTTGTGTTCACGAATAAATCTCTAAGCATTATCTAATACTAGATGAAAAACGAAAGTTAAAAATATATAGAGGATATTACACGGTGGCGCGAACATGTGAAGTTTATCTTTTTTCCACGAGAAGAGAAACTTTATATGTTCAAATCGTGGTGCCACATCCTGAGGGACTTCGGCCATCATGGAACGCCATCTATCGCGATCTTTTGTCATTTGCAGCAATCGAGTACAAGTAATATTTTCCCGGATTGTTCTTCTCTTGTCATCGATGTATTTCTCTCTCTGTCTTCTCCTCGCTCTTTTTCCCTCCAACATGCCATCTCTCTCCCTTTATTCACCTGTCTCCGGACTTCTTCCTTCATCTTCCTTTCCGTCTACTGAACTCTCATCATTTTCCTCCTGCTGGACGCTGCTCCAATTTTCCCTGCATCTTCTTGGTCAACGTCCACAGCTCCGCCCCGTACAGCATCTTCGACCATACTTATGTCTTAATCAGTCTCTTCCTTATACCAAGAGATATTCTCTTACACGTCAAAACTGCTTTAATCCCTCCAAATACATTCTTTGCTATCGCTATCCTCTTCTTGATTTCCTTCTCGCATCGACAGTCCTCGATCACGACGCAATTCAGATAAGTGAAATCAGTCACCTGTTTTAAAGGTTCTCCCTGCAAATCTATTCTCACTTTCGGAGCAACCTTCTTTGAGACCACTACCACTTTTAGTCTTCGTTGATATTTAACCCTTTTGCCGCACTTGCTCCAGCAGTAATGTCGGCCAGTAACACCATGTTGTCCGCATATCAAATGTTGTTGATGTTCTGTCCATCAATATTTATCCCTTCACAGTCCTGCGTCTCCTTCAAAATACAGACGAAACAGATCCGGTGACATCAAACATCTTTGTCCTGCTTTTCTTTTAGTATCCCGATGTTACGTTAATTCTTCCTCCTTTCTAACTGCTGCTTGTTGCTTCCAATACAGTTTCTTAGTCATTTTAATGTCATTTCCATCTATATCTAGACTTTTCAACATTTTCATCAAATCATAATGTCTTACATTATCGAATGCTTTCTTAATTATAATCTATAAAGCATATGAAGACATCTTCATGTGCTTATTGAAAAACAGAAAGTGTTGCAGTATGCGTCTTATCCCAGATATGCTATCAGTGAACGTCTGTATTAAACTCTTGGCATGATTTCCCTAAAGAGCGAGAAATTTTCATGGATGGCAGTGGTGGCGGTATTAATTTGGGATTTAGCAGGTTGTTTGCACTATGAAATATATTTAGACGCATCTGGACCTTCGCATACAGACAAGGGAGTGATCAGTGTCACAATCAGCACTGTGATAAGTTTGCTCTGGTAACGCAACAACTGTTGAGATGCTCCAATCGAAAAATAATGAGGTCCAGTTTTTGGATCTGGGATGCATCCACAAAAACCTCTGCTGCGCTTTTACGGCAAAATGTGTTCGTAATGCACAAATGATGGTGAATTCAGAGCTCCAACATACATGGGTAATGAGTGGCTATCATATTATGGACAGATTTCTAGTATATATTTTGTGGTTCAACTTTATTCTTGCTTTAAATTTTATTTTCCTTTGTTTTTGCATGGTTATGGTGATATATGATAATGAGTTTGAATTGAAAGGAAGAAATATAAAATTCAAACCAAGAAAAAAAAGTGAGCCATAACATATATTTAAAGCTTTTATATTCTTAATATTTTTATCAGATTTGAGCCTCACTGTTCTTATTAACTTTGTTCTTAATGAAAAAAGTTTGTTGACATAAAAGACTTACCAATTTTAACATCCCAGTTTTGACGTTGCTCCCACGAATTAGTTTTAGCTTTTACAGTACATTTATATTTTCCAGAACTGTCTTGCTCGGCTTTGAAGACAAGGATTTCATAACTAAGTGTCCTGTTTCGAGACTTTTTCTTCTTTATGTGGAACTTTGGAAACTTTTTCATTAATATATGTTTGCCATTTTTATACCACTTAACTTCAGAGCCTGGCGTTTCAACTGTACATCGAAGCTTTACTAGTCCTCCAAGTTCTTTGTAAACAGTTGCTGATGGCCCCACTTTGTTTTTATTAAGTACAAACTGTAAAAAAAGGCAGAATTGGAAAGTATTTTTTATATAGCAATTCAGTTTTATAGGCAAGACTATTTGTAACTTCGATTTTACCAAACTTTTTACTGGAAATTTAGCCCCTTTCTAGCTCGGGCTCTTTTAAGCTGTCACGGAAAATTTTTTCATTCGTAATAAAAGTTATTCAACAAGTTGAATATTTGTCTTTCATGTTATGAGTAACAAAAAGCTGACAAAATGGCCTCGCACACAGCGGTTTTCTCCTTTATGGTTTTGGGAGACGATGTCTTAACATTACAGACGTTTGTATGGATTTTGAGGCATGTTTCAAGGTCCATAACTTCGTCTCTGTCTACCCCAAAAGCACCAAACTTGGTCAAATGACAACTCTGAACGTGATCTTTCATGTGGTGGTGTCAATTTATTGGTTAAAATATGAAACTCGCCCCAGTTCCCTGCGCAATTCCGGAATGGCCAATATGTAATATCTAACATGGCGTACTTTAGCAACTAACCCATGGTGCTTTTTACTTTTCGGTTTTTCAGAGATTATTTTGTTTAGTATACAACTTTACCGTTCTGTTGGTGCAAAAATGAATTAATATTTGCAATCTGCTATAAGATTGGCACGACGTTACTAAAATTGACCAACGCTGCCTTTAAAACACAATACAACTCAAGATAGTTGCAACGAATATGCAATATTTAACCAATTAAAATATTTCTGCACCGTCATCATAAAGGCGTATGTGTTTTTTTCTTTAATTTGCGGTCATTCCGTATTGCTTTAGTGATATAATTAACCGCTCAATTAACTTCCTAACTAATGCAATGAAAAGCAACGAGGCA
Organism: Zoanthus solanderi; assembly: GCA_024336925.2. Lineage (NCBI taxonomy): Eukaryota > Metazoa > Cnidaria > Anthozoa > Zoantharia > Zoanthidae > Zoanthus > Zoanthus solanderi. The sequence goes on from JANCMA020542792.1 coordinate 16,876, forward strand.
GCACGGTTTATAATTAACACGAACCAAATTTTAACAGAATTGTGTATTTGTGATATACCAATTTACTCTAAGAAATGAACTGACAGTTTCTGAAATACAAGTAAGCTTAATGGTAATATTGTTATAACAAGAATTAAAAAAAGTATTGTGATTAGAATTTTATCGAAATGTTGGAGTGCCTAGTTGAGACAACTCAAGTCCAAAGTTGAAGTTCTTATGATCATCGCCGACATAGTTTAAAGAGCTAGTTTAAAAGTATTGTGATTAGAATTTTCCTCGAAATGTTGGTGAATAATGCGTACTTTAGACAACTCAAGCCCAAAGTTGAAATTCTTATCATTTGATGTTTGCTGTCATTATAGTTTAAGGAGCTGGCGTTTAGAACGTTAGCCCGTTGTCCGGTTGACTCAGATAACTCAATGTTGAATTTCTTAGTACACAGTTTTAAATTATTGTCTTAATATTAGCTCTTCAAGTTCCTCTGACGGCCGGAGGGCTAACGCTCGAACGTATAAAAATTAGCTCAACCTCGAGCTGTCTAAATAGTGCATTAGCCCAAATTCTTGTTTTTACTCCAAACCCAAATCCATCTTTTTTCTCTCTCTCTTAAGCTTTGGCTAACGCGGTTAAAATAATTTAAATGCGAGTTATTGCCACACCGAACAGAACATCACACACATACATTCATTATTTTTATGTTTTGCTTGAAAAAAGATGAACAAAGAATTTAGACGACATATCTTGGCCTTTATTACCTATAGGCAGTAAATTCATTTAATAAAAAAACTGTCTTTGGTGCTAATTTATTTTAGATAAGATTTATTTATCCTGTATTTATTTCCTCCTCAATCAGATATTATTGTGCAAATTTATATGTTATTCGGGGTTTTGCTCGGATTTCGTTTTTAAATTAGCAAAATAAAAGCCTGATATCATAACATCTAAATAAATTAAAAGACCTTCAGTTTTTGTTAGATAAGTTAAAAGTTGAGGTTTGTCATCAGAAGAGTGCACAGTAAATGTCTTTACCTTTGAAACTGTGTTACTACTTCCTCTCGCTTCAGTGGGTTTCACTAGACGTAGAACTAGAAGTCCTTGCTTCAATAACAAGATTAATAAAACGTCATATACGTGAACAAAAACTGTACCAAGCTTCATACTTCTGAAAGCCCAGTTTGAGCTCAGATTTTAAAAAGTAAAATCTTTTTAACTTGCTTCAAATATAGCATGCTTGCATTGGCAAACAAGACATGGGTTTCGAATTAAGAGCAAAACTTATGAAACCACTTTGTTCAACTACGATGACGTACGCAAAAATTACCCGTCAAGTGTATAATCACAAGCTCAATACAGCTAGTCATTTTCAAAGATATATTTAACAACTATAGCTGTAAAACCGCTCATGAAGAACTCGTCACTCTGGGAAGGTAATGAACTAGTTTGTACATGTAAGGCTTATGTTTCTACAAAAATGTTTTTCCTATGAAGATTTGTATATGTGTATATTCAGACGAACTTAACTGAAGCTCTGCCATTTGTTTGTTCCATGAAAGTCTTATATCTTTCCTGAAATAATGCACTTCAGGTTCAAAGTAGGCACTCGAGTTACCATTTGTTTTTCTTCCTCCCATATTGTTCATTGTCCGTTTTCTAAGCATTTCTTCCGTCTTCCTCTAGAGTTTGTCCGCTAGGCGTTCTCACTCCGCTGATATGTCACTATATTATACACTTAAAAGATGATATCGAATGGCACGGATCAAGAATTTCGCCCTTTAACAACCTGTAATACACCTAATATTCTTTATAACAATCCGGTTTGTAAGAATCATAGGGCTCAAATCCCTGAAAATAGAAAGTTATGTTCCGTTCTACATATCAGCACTATTTTTTCGCACGCATTCCCATAATGAAGCCAGTTTCTACAAAAAGAAAAAAATTGTCAGCATCCAATTAGAAAGAAAAAAAATCTTTAACTTTCTGTGTTCCTGCATGTACCTATTCTTGTGTATCTTTATTATTCGGATCAGTAATTGTTTAAGAATCGTTTTATAAGAGTGTTTAAAAATTATTTGAATCTGAAATCACTGATAAGACTAAGAAGCACGAGGCTCACACGAAATCTTTCTTATTCTTATAAGAAATTTTAGACGTAATCTTGCAATGCGTGTGGCATTTTATTCAGCTCTTTACGGAGTTTTCTTTTCATAATATCAGGCCTAACCTCCCAAAAACGTAATATTCATAATGCGATCAAATCTAGAAATGGTTTCATACTGTTCAAATTGTCAAATAGAATCATTGGTACTTTTATTAATTTATGGCTTTTAAAAATGAGCAAGTTACAAAATAGCATGTTATAGCAATCTATATTCACGAATAAAGCACTTACGGCATCGAAATCATTAGTGATCACTTAAGGATTTCTTGAGCATCATTTATATTAATAATACCATGTAATCATGCGTCGTCTAATGTATATGATATAACGTTTGTTTACGGCTTCCTCAACGGGTTCGATATTTATAGTTTAGAATTCACATATTCTTTGCTCAAGTTCGAATTCTGTCTTTTGAACATTAAATGCATGAGGTGGTTTCGACTTTAGAGTGGACACTTTTGAAGTTAATCTTATGAAAATTGTTTCATGTTTTTATCCGCAATGAAATGTCATACACACTTTTTTATAAGCCGAGAATCGTCCATTTATATAACTGAGAATCACAAGGCTCGGACTTCGGAAATTTTAAGAACTTTTTAAGAATCATACTGAGGCCCAATCACTTGTCTTGATCTGCAGAAACAATTCTTCTATATACATTTTTCGTTTTCATTTCTATGGTACTACCCTCTTTCTTTAAAGCTAGTTTTTATGGAAACCTTAAATATGTTTCGATCGATCAAAAGTGACTAAAAATGCTAGACTATTTCCCTTTCGCTATTCCGCCTACAGAACATATTTTTCTTGCATTGTAAGGAATTACTTCAGCTCCCTCGATTTAGTGAAGTTTGAAATCCTGTACCATTTTACATGCACCTCTGGTTTCATTAACTACTTCAACAAAATGACGACCTGTTTTAAAACTGATTATATAAGACGGCGATTTAGCAGCAGAAGTATGATATAAACTTGATGGACGTAACAACATTCTTCAGTTTCATCATGATGAAACTGAAGAATGTTGTT
>JANCMA020542793.1:0-10206 GCA_024336925.2 Zoanthus solanderi
GCCTTCCAGGAGTCAAATCAATCACGGCTATAGCCTTCGCTCTGGAGAATCTAAGGAGACTCGTGTCATTGCCAATATTACTGTACGTTTTCAGTAGATTATTATGACCTCACCTGTAATTCAACTTAGGTTGCCAAAGGTGGAATAAACGATCATTATTATTATTATTATTATTATTATTATTATTATTATTATTATTATTATTATTTTGATAGCGCTATGAACAGTATGAAGTACGAAAATAAGTTGAGCAATGTGGTTGACTGTCTCCGAGTTGTGAGAATTTACAGTAAGCACTTCGTAAATCGTCTTTCTCTTTTTTAAAACTGAAAATAATAATTTTATAAAAGAAATAAAACATGTTGTCCGTGCCTCCATAGCCTATTGAATTAAATCCTCGGCAAAGTTTGTTAGAATTCTGGAGCAGGTGAAATGCTTCTCGGGTTTTCACTGATCTGCTCTCGAATTCTCCAGAACGTTCGCCTTGGTTTTCACCAAGCTATGAAGGCACGGAAAACTTGTTTTATTTCTTAACTCATACACACAAAATAAGCAAACTTTTGTATATAAAAATATATATACATACACATACATGATGCAAATTAGTTTTAGACACTCTAATTTTGTTTGAAATTGCTTTAAAGCCGAGGAAATACGTTTTCAGACAAACTAATTTTCAAAATTTCCCGGGGTGCATCCACCAGACCTCCTTAAAAGGTTCGTACCTGTAGTGTTCGGTTGCGCCCTTCCCATCAGCAGTTTTCCAAGGCTTGCTACCGTCCTGTAACAAAAGACCCAGCTTCGCCATGTTTATATCATGCATGAATTTATTGTAGTTGCAGCCTATTTTAAAGTTTTAATTAGCAAGTGTGAATAAAGATTTATTAATCCACTACAATTTTCACAAATTAATTGCAGTATGCAGTTAATGCGTTAACGATCAATCCTTTTAGACTTGCATCTATTCGTGGATGATTCCAATTTATTTTTTGCGCACAAAAACTTATCTCAGCTTGAAATAATTGTCAATAACAAACTAACACACTAGCAACTTGTGTCGCAAACGGCGTTGCGAGTCAAGTTGCCGAGAAAATTGCGCAGTGTAACAGCACCTTTACACCTTGTACGACTTAGAATTGAATATTGGAAGGCTTCTGTTTATATATATAATTATTTCAAAACAAATCAAGAGTCTATACTGTAAGAAAAAAAAATCGCCTTTCATTTTCACAGCCAGGTTTATCGCTGGAGTTTTGAGTTCTTCAAATGACTGAAAAGCTTGTGGTTGCCTGACATTCTGATATGCTTGATATTATCTAATCAAGTTCCTTGCGTGATGTTATTTTTTTCAAATAAATATAACAATTATTATGCCATTTGAGTATTATTTGTTTTAAAATAACTACAGCAGTAGCCACATGCAGTTCTCGACTGCCTATTACATACAATTGATTACACATTAATTTCTAAAATCATAGATAAAATTGAAAACTTGATGAAAAATGAAATTGTGAATTCTCAAAGCATTGTATTTCATAGAATTACTTTTTTCCCATTGCATTTGGTGTCAAACCAGATGCCTCAGTGCCAGTTTTGACAGGCATTTGGTTGCTGTGTGCTTATCTGAATTAATTAGGTACGACTAACAATGACTGCAATTATGGCATTAACGTTTCATTTCGTTTATTCATCAGAATGACTGAGTAAAAGCATTTAATTTCAAAATATATTTCGAAGCGTTGTTACTTTTGTGATCATGACGGCTTTTGAACGAAAATATGTTACAAAACAGTATTTTATTCTTTTATGTCTCCTTTCCGCCTTGAATTCTTCATATATACTATGGAGATGATATGATAAAATTTAATATCTTCAATGCATATTGAAGCTTATTGGCACTTCCAAACACTGACTCGATAGAAAACGTGTGACATTCTATCGGCGAAACAAACTTCAATTCATATTGCCCATTTTGGCTAGAATGGGAACTATTAATAGTAAGACATCACATCGTCAAACTGACTTCGAGGAATCCAAAACAAGAGAATCGATACCAAGTCTTGGCGCTATAAATAGTAATGATTCAACAAACTCAAAACAGAAGGCAGCCATTATCCAGCAGGAAATAAGCGGCAGTCATGACCATGTTGACAATGAAAAAAAGGTGAGATATTTTGCTCATCAAATCTTGGAAAAGTTTCAGAAAATAGATCCAATTGTTAAATATCTACAAGTGAAAATTAACGCACATAGTTTTGAACGTAAATATGACGAAATTATTTTTGTTGAGAGTTCGTCAATTTTGTTCTCTTTACTTCAAGAATTTGACGATACTCCACTTGTCATTAGCATAAATTTACTTTATGAAAGACACCACGAAAATGTCCACCTTCCCATTTACCTGGAGCAAATGGTTTCCAATGTACCTTGTATGTCTCTCGGCTTGAGGGAGCCATCAAATTGTTGTGATGCAGCCCCTGTGGTGTGGATGAAAGTTCTTGAAAAACAAGGAAATATCGCAAGCTATGGTGAACGTTTCATTTATGACGCAGATTCAGATAGTTTTTTTCTTAATTCTCTACATTACCAAAAATTTATTCCTGGAGAATATGACTATGGTATTTTCGGAGAGAAAGAAATTTACCCCAACAATTATTCCGTACTAACGCCCTGCTCTCGATCATTTAAAGCTGATAATCTGGCAATCAGCTCTAATGGAAAATTTTTCACGTTCACCTGTTTCATCAACAAAGTAGCTGCAATCCGTGTACCCTGGCCAGAAAAAGTTTCAGATTTTGGAAGAAGGGAACCAAATTGGCCGGCTAAAAATGTTGTGAAAGAAATGATTTTGGCCGGTTGTCACGTTGTACCTAAACCCAGCAGTAACTCGCGAGAATGGACGTATGAGTTTTCTCTAGCGGTAATGCGATTGGAGAGTGAATTTACCGAGTATCAGAAGGAAGTTTACCTGATTTTTGAGCTGCTTGTGAGAAAGTATTTATGTTTCGATCATCACAGCAAGGAATATTCTGGGCCAATGTCTTATCAGCTGAAAACTGTGATGTTCTGGACCTGTTGCGAAGAAAACGAAACCATCTGGCAGGAAAACCCACTTGAAGGATTGCTACGTCTTTTGAAGAACCTTCTTTTGTTTCTAAGAGAATGGAATTGTCCCGATTTCTTTATTCCTTCATTTAATTTGTTTCACAACATGTTGGAGCAGAAGAATTCTCCCGCGCAGCCGATGTTTAGCCGACTAACAAGGGCGAAACCAATGAAATCTCTGATTGCTAAACTACAAAAAATGATCAACAATTTGGACCTTTATCTAACGGACGATATCCTTGAGCTAAAAGCAGAAAACGTAAAAAAAGAAGAACCAGTCGCCACGGTGAACTATCATTCTCCTACAGAAGCGCAAGCATTGCGTTTCCTTGGTGATTTAGTGCAAAGCGCAATGGACGGATCTTCAAAATAGGCTTGGGCAAACTATGCCTGCAAAATTTCGAGCATAATAGAGTTTCAAGAGCAATAGGCAATAGGCACATGGCAAGCATGGACGGCATATAGGCGCTGTTTTCGAAAACATTATTAGAAAATGATAAAGTAATACTTTGGGTTTGGGGCTAGTGATAAAAAAAATATAAAAAATCGGATAATATCCGCACTGAGGAGTACTGGGTCCTGCCGAGTTAGGGATAGGATTATAGCTATATAGAAAATAGGTGAGATTTTTATACATAAACTGTCTGCACAATTAAGAACGCCCCAATACGGACATTTTACCAAAAAATTGTAAAGTAAGACTAAAGTAAAGAGAGTCAAATGAAACACGAAAACTTTTTCTCTGCCAGCCTTCGCCTCTGCTGCAGCAAAACGAACCTTCTTTTAGCCTGCGTAGCTGGCGGTCTTGTGCGAAAACAAAGGAACTGGGGAGAGGACAAAAAAGTTAGTGGAAGTTAGTTAGTTAGTTGAAGCTTCCCCCTGCCCCACTCTACTAACTTTTTTGTCCTCTCCCCAGTTCCTTTGTTTGCATTTGAAATTGATTGTCTTGTTTAATTAAACATTTTGCAGCAAAAATTAACGACTTCTTGAGTTATCATATCTATTAGAATTGAGTTTTCCTCGACCTTAAAACTCGAGTATAACAGGCTGTTTTAGAAGCATGATAAGTTGTTTTTACTGCACTACCTTTGAGCTAATTTTTCGAGCATAAATTACCTACGTCTATTTGCCGAATGATGAAAGCATGCACACGTAACAAAAAAAATAAAGATCAAGAAGTACTTAGTGAATATTCATTTTCAAGTGAAGAAAAGCTCCGTTTCTACAATACAGAATCTGAGGCGTACAAGGAAAACAAGGAACCCAAACCACTGGAATGAATCGCTCCAAGTTACCCTAGCCTAAAGTACCCTAATTTAACAAACAGTTATTATATCGTGCATGGTTTCTTCACAACGCATAAAACAAGAAACTGAGTTATAATACTAACGGAAATCTTACAAAACTATAGTGGAAAAATAATTTAGGCAAAATAGTAACAACAAATACGAACTTTGGAGTTCAAGCTGATTTTTTCTCCATCAGGGTTCCCAGCATTTCAAGAAAACAAAATTCCCTGATTTTTCCCCGATGATAATTATTTCAACTCATTTCCAGTTTCACATGTCTTCTATGTTGTTGCAGTGAACTATTTGCAGTATAAAACTCCAGTTCCCCATCATGGTGTGAAAGGAGAAGCAGCTCTGGAGGCAAGGGGTGCTACTCCCTTTTGGCTTTTTAGTGTACACAATCATGTTTAAAGTTAGAGGCCGGCTGGGAACCCTGTTATAATCCCACACTAATAGCAGTTTAAATAGACATTTAATTAAAAGCTGCCAAGACAAAACCTCCCCGATGTGTATCGCGGAAGTGTCACATGACTAAAATGATGATGTATGTTAAATAAAAATTACTTGAGGGTGTTGGACCTCATGGCGTGTGGTTGTTGTTATAAAAATTAGAGGAAATATCGGACACTCCCCTCAAGCAATATCAATCACTTTCACAAATCTTTTGTATTTTTATTATTAAATAAAAACTGTAGTTTGAGTCAATCCGCTAGCTACACTACGCATCATCTTGTAAAAATATAATAGCATGCAAGAATACGCATGGTTGAGGTTTATCTTCATACATACAAATTAATATAAATCCAATTGCTGCTGGATAATATGTTGTGGGTTTTTGTTATTCTTTGTTCACTATTTCAATCATTTCTTCCTATTCTGTAGTTGCTTCAAATCAAATATCAAAAATATATTTTAATATACATAAAAAAGAACTAAAATTGAAGCAACAAGAACGAGAACTAGAATCTTTAGATAACAACTATTAGACTATAATAAATTTTTATTCGTTACTAGTTATCATTATAACAGGGAACTCAACAAAACCCACAAACAAACCACATGCAGTTGCTCTTACTAGTCAACATGAAGGTATCAATTTTTTACTCCAATTCCCTACCAATAATTTGTATTTAATACAAGAAAAATCTATGGACAAAAATGAGATAAAAAAACATCAACATCTACAAACTTTTTCTTTTCTTTTTCTGCCCTCTGTGCTTCTGATAAGTTGTTCTGATTTTTAACTTGACTCTGTAAAAGATAATTTTATTACTTTGATGTTTAGTCAATAATTATAAAATTAATGTGAATTAATCTCTCTTCCACCAGAAACCATCCAGGTCACTTTCCTCCTTACAATGTCTTAAGGCCACTACAAAGTTGGGAGCTAATAAAAAGAAGAAAAAATGGACAGAGTTTGAAGACAGATATTGCTAAAAAATATTTTATATTAAAATGATTAAACTTAAGTTCTAAGATGTTTTAATGAGACGGAAAGCAAGAAGACTGAAGAGAATTTAAATAACAAGAAACATGGCATTGAGTAACAAAGTTGTTGAAAATTGATAAATTTGGATTTGTAATGCTATTCAAACTAGAAATATGGCAATCAGATAGTAAACCATATGGCAATCTTACTTCATACATGTAAAAAACAACATGGTTACCTATTTATTTTAATTATTATTTTATTTTATTATTATTTATTATTCATAATATAATTTTATAAAATAATATAGATTTTATAACCAGATCTTTGATGGAACAATCATCAACCACAGAGTTTATGAAAAACTATAAACAAATGTTATAGAAATCTTTCTTCATTTTGTCTCACCTACATGCAGGTCTAGCCTTCCCTTTATACTGTTCCATGTTGTCTCCATATGCAATTTTAGTGATGTGTAGAGGCAAAATGGAAAGCAAGACTATAAGATATAAGACATTTCTGGCCTGTATAGCACCAGGAAAAGTGCAATAGATATTAAACTGAAGTCAATGAATCCAGTTTGGCAGTAAATATTCTTGTTTCACTTCGGTAGATTTGATGTTTAAAAATTTTATAAATCATCTATTGAGCATCTCATGATATTGGTGTATGATAAGAAAACCAATATTTCAAAACACACTAAATATAAAAATTAAACCACATACTTCAATTCCTGCCATAAACTTGTCCAGTTCATCTTCCTCATCATCATCATCATTAGCCGCTGCAGCATCACTGGGGTCATAAGGCTCATCAGGTTTATAGTTCACCTCATTCTCTCCATCATCATACTTCCTCTCATCTTCTTCATCATCACTGTCCACAAAGAGACTTGAAACAAAAAGAATGAACAAGTAAACCCTAAACACAGTACACTGTAGATGGTGTTGGACAATGATGGGTGAATGCTTTTACAATCATATTCAACCTCTTGGTCCTAAATATTTTCCAGCACAATCAAAGTGTATAATCCCTTTTACTCTGTAATGAGACATGTTTGATAATGGTGAATGAGTATTTGTACCTGCCATACATGCCAGGTTTCCAAGATACCATAAAATTCCAATTATAAGTTACTGTATGGGCTTATACAACTTTTTAAGGGACTTTGGGTGGTACTTTAAACACAGCCAGGCTTATACATATAATATCTGCTGCAGTTTCTAAGAGGAATAAAAATATGTATGGGAAGAGGGAATGAGAGAAAAGGATTAGGGAAGAGGGGAGGAGGGTTTGAGGGATACAGAGGTGAGGGAGGAAAGGGTGAGGGAGGAGGGGATGAGGGAGAGAGGGGTGAGGGAGGAGGGGATAAGGGAGAGAGGGGTGAGGGAGGAAAGGGTGAGGGAGAGAGAGGTGAGGGAGGAAAGGGTGAGGGAGGAGGGAATGAGGGAGAGAGGTGGGGGAGGAAAGGGTGAGGGAGAAGGGTTTGAGAGATACAGAGGTGAGGGAGGAAAGGGTGAGGGAGGAGGGGATAAGGGACAGAGGGGTGAGGGAGAGAGAGGTGAGGGAGGAAAGGGTGAGGGAGGAGGGGATGAGGGAGAGAGGGGTGAGGGAGGAAAGGGTGAGGGAGGAGGAGATGAGGGAGAAAGGGGTGAGGGAGGAAGGAGTGAGGGAGAGAGGGGTGAGACAAGAAGGGGTGAAGGAGGAGGCAGTAAGGGAAGGGAGTAAGGAGGAAAGAGATGCACTGTTAATTTGAAAACTTTTGTTTTAGTATACCACAACAGAAGATATGTATAAACCCGGAGGTTAATAACTCTTAATCCTTCACTGATTTTACAATTAAGATTATATATGATGATCCCTGATGTTGAGGCTAGTTAGAAAAAATTTAATCTATGCAGGGAACTTATATACCTCTTTCAACATAAACTTTAGCTTAAATACAGAATATTACCCACAACTATTGGTGATTTATTCCTGTGCAATCACCATACTTTAAAAGTAAATCTGCAGTTAAATCAAGAACAATAAATGTGGGATATTCTGTAGTTACTCCAAACTTTTGTAAAGTACTTGCAATTAATTGCTTTCTAAGACCAAGAAGAAAACTTTATACAAACACACAACAAAAGATATATGGGTAAATGCAGTTATGCATCCTGTCTACAAATAAAACATACCATGCCAGTTTGTTTGAAGCAGGATCCGAGAATAAACTGCCCTATAGTTGTACCCCTTTACACATCTATCAATGTTAAGCCCCACATATGCCCCTTGGCATATGTGGGGCATTTGACTTTTCAGAAGAATTTTTGGTCAAAATCCCCACCGTGTGACCCCAAAATTTGGTCAAATCAGATCAAATATTCTCTACTTTGGGAAGTAATATCTCTTAACTTCATAGTGGTTGTTGTGTATATTTTACAAATCATTGACATAAATTGTGAAGCTTTTTTATTAATTCATTTAATGCTTTGTGTAACCCAAGGAAAACAATCAACATTGAAATCAATCATTTGTTCATCTTTGTCACTGTCATCTTCTGCAAGTGGTGGCTCGTCACTGCTGCATGTCTGGTAAACATTCTTATACATGACGTACAGATGAGCACATGGGATGATGTGACTTGATCCCATTCTTCCACGCAAAAAAACAAACATCCTCACCCTGGGACCCAGATTCTTAGTCAAATTCCTGAGGGTGGGGAAAGCAATAGAGCTCAAATGCCCCACATATGCCTGGGGGTCCCCCCCTTGGGCTTAACATTGATAGATGCATTACAATTACATGTGAGTTACATGTGGCACTGGGCCATATTTGTCACAATAATTTACCTCAAATTTACCAAACTTGAATGTTTACAGCTGTGGACAACTGTTTTCGTCTTATATCAGCACAGCGAAGCCGATAAACAAATTTGGTAAAAATCACATTATTACGCTATTTACTAAACCTCCTTGTAATTATATTTTCTATCAAAGGTGATAAGGATAGATTTGAGAGAAAGAAGAGTTAGCAAAGACCTGACCAGAGATAGGTTAGCTTGGAAGTCATTTTTCTAAAAACCGTCCAACGCATACCAGCATGTAAAACGGACGTAAAACCGAATATGATGACATGATCATGACGATCTCTAAATTCACACGCTGGGGACGTGCTAAGAAGTATGTAAACAATGTATTTAAAAATTTCTCAACTTACGGTCTGCGTTGACCAGGCAACGGAAAGCGATCAGAACTTGAATACGAACTCGGTCGTACCTTGGCTGGCGGCACACGACCCGCCAAAACTGCTGCCGCGGGGGATACAGGCACTTTTTGAGGTTCTTTGGGTTTAGAAGCAACTGCAAAGCCACCGAACCCGAAACCCCGGGGTTTTCCACGGCCACCCTTATGAAACATTTCAGAATTTTATGGCAACTACAACAGTTCTGGATATACTGTCTTAGAGATTTTCTCTTTTTTTTAACTGAGTAACACTTACGAGACGAGAGCTTGACGATATCTAAGCTCACTGTCTATTATTGTTGATTGCTTTGAAAATATCAACTTTTCGCTAGCCTTTCACAACATTAATCAATACAATGTGGCAGTTAGTTCTCCTTCTTTCTTCTGTTCTCAAACAAAATTGCATTTTTTTCAGGAGAAATAACTTTTTGAACGTTTCACAAAACTATAACCTTCTGGTGAAGAACAATTTTAACTTTATGCGCAAATAGCTGATAAAAATGTTCGAAATACGCATAGTGACCGCTGACCACCCCTATCGTGATTGATATGTTGTTTATCGAACACCCCGTTCGTACGGGATGTAAGCTTCCTATGAAATTTGAGCCAATGGAAGGGAAGATAAAACTCACCCCAACCTTAATTCAGCCAGTCACAAAGCTTGTTCAAATCTTGAATTTCATGGGAAGCTTACGTGGCGTACTGTCCGAAAACTCATCAAATTCAACCAGGTTTCAAACGGTTGTTTTTTTGTTTTTGTTTTTTGTTTTTTACTTTTCTTACGTTTCAATTCTTATTTTCTGGGGCGAATCAGAAACTAGTAAGTAAGGGGTACGTACGATTTGATCCGAGTTCGAATCCTTAAGTCGGGAGAAGAAACTATATCTTTTTTCATTGAAAAAAAAAATTGGAGAGCTCTAAGTTTTAACAAGAAAATTAAAAAAAAACAAATAATATAAAGAAACAATCCTCATGGTACTGACACCTGTTAAATGGAATAACGGTAGTGGTCCAAGGCCACGCAGTAGAAAGGTAGCAGTTCGAGGCGTAGAAGAATGGAAAGAAACGGCACCCAATGAGTGAGAGTGAGAGTGAGAGTGAGAGTGAGAGTGAGAGTGAGAGTGAGAGTGAGAGTGAGAGTGAGAGTGAGAGTGAG
>JANCMA020542897.1:0-10205 GCA_024336925.2 Zoanthus solanderi
GGGAGGGAGGGGAAATTCATGCAAAACCTATATACATATTTATAAAATAATTTAAATAGTTAATAGTATGAGCATTTTGATTGATAAACAAGTGTGTTTTCATAACGCTATAAAGCAAGAAAATGATGTGAGCAATATGGTTGGCTGTCTCCAAGCTGTGAGAATTTACAGTATCAAAAAAGAAATTAAAGTATAAATAGATACGCTTCGTATATCGTCTTTCTCTTGTTAAGATGCAAAATGATAATTTTATAAAAGAAATAAAACATGTTCTCTTTGCCTTCATTGCCTTTGTAAAAACCTCGGCAAAGTTTGTGAGAATTCTTAAGCAGGAAAAACCCTCAAATGTGTCTTGCATTTTCAATGATCTGCTCTCGCATTCTCACAAACGTTTGCACTGGTTTTCCCTAGGCTATGAAAGCACAGAAAACATGTTTTATTTCTTAAATATTATGATGATGAAAATATGAATTGAGTATAAACTCAGTAGGCCCTAAGGAAGCAAGTCACCCCCATTCCACCCCCCCCCCCCCCCCTCATAATCCTTAGCACAAAAAACACACTAACGGGTAACAATGTTTCTCAATAAAACAAAGATTAAGCTTTTTTTTAAGTTCAAGTTAAATTTTCGATTAGGTTTTTATGGCTATTTTCAGAAGACTACATTAAATGATAATTAGTGTCTATACACTCAAAACTTGGATCAAAAAGTTTTTTCTTTACATACAATGTCAATAATATTAATAAAAAGTCAAACTAATGTTTTTTTGTTTATACTGAACATTTTCAAAGTCAAATGTACTTGCAAGCCATTAATTTATCCATGTCTATGTTATGTACACAAAGGTAAATGTTGTTCTCATGTTCTGTAACCAGTTAGATGGATGTGAATTCTAATTCAAATACAATTACATCATGCTTTCACCCATATTTCCTGGAGTTGCTGGAGATGACATGTGAGAACCCATTCCACTGCTCATATCCACACCACCCTGTCCAACCTGTCCTTGCATTATTGGCATAGTAGGAACTATTCCTGGCTGAGGTGTACTGCCAGGTGTGGCTGGTCCACCATGAGATGTTGTGGATCCTGCCGGTGAACCAGCTGATGAGCCCATGAATGATGCAGGAGTGCTGCAACCTGACGGGGGGAGGGAACTGCCAGCAACCATGGAGCTCTGACTCATGACTGGTGCTGGGGAACTAGCAGCAGATGGTGGAGTTGAACCAGTTGTTTGGCCAAGAGCCATCATTGGTACGTTTGTCTGGCCTGCTGGTTGGCCCCTCGCCTGCTGCCCCGGTAATACACCTGCACAAAAGAAATGATTATCATAATTCCTTCTCAAAAACTTATCATCAGTAAAAAAATATATCAAAACAAGCAACATTTTTCTTCATTTCATTTCAATCAATAATTGACCAGTTAAGTTAAATCCTTTTGTGAATCAAGTTGTTTTTTGAAGCCTTTGCTTATCTCTAAACTCTGTGAATTAAGCAAACGATGACACTAGTTCATCATAGGTTTGCTTTTTAAGCAGACATAGGTACTCCATATACCAACTTCGTAAAAAGGTTTGGAGGAAAAGAAGGTCACACAAAAAATTAAAATTTTGGAAGAGTCTTAGATTAAACTCTGGAACTTGTGGATGGAAAGGAGTTATCCTACATACCATACCTCAATTATAATAAATGACATTATTAGTGCAAAAACAGCTCAGTTTATAAATTCTCCAAATCTCTTATTATCCTCTATGTCGATATAAAGTAATGGTCCATCTAGAACAGCTAAAACCTATTCCATCACCGTCATGACCAGGGTTGACAAAAAGATTTTGAGGAACCAGAGTTGCCAAAAGAGTAAAGGGAGGCCCCACAAAACACATCTTATCTTGACTGCTGCCTCGATTATTTTCATCTTGTGTTTCATCGACCTTCCTCTTTTTAACAAAATTAAAATCTTGCAAAGTCCTGATTAGCTTTCCTACATTGCCACCGGTCGCCATAACTTTCTCTTCAATATGTGCATTAACTTACATGATGACATATTTCACAAGCCTAATAATTATTGCACTAATCAGATCAGACAGGGAAAAACCCTTAATGTTCTCAACTGTTTTAATCCTCTCACTCTCCTGCTTTCATGCTGAAAATTGAGCTACAAGCACTTAGAGTAGCCACCGCAATGTTTAGAGTAGCTGATGAAATGCACTGTTTGCAACTAGCTTATTTTGAAAAACCTGTATCATTGATAAACAACCGTTATTAAACCCAGTGTTAAATTTTTAGCCCATGGTTTTGTTTCCTACTTTACAGAGACAGATTTGATCTGTAAATAATTTGAGATTAACAAGTTTTTCCCTGGGGAAATCTGAGCAGTATTTATAAGTCCGTAATCTTTTCCTTAGACAAGAAATGGTTCCTATAATTTTTGCTTTACCCAGGGTTAAATTTAACCCATTTATGAACAACTCAGCTCAGAACAAAAACATTGGGAAGGAAAGCACTTTTCTTACATATTTAACTCTAAAATAAAATCATGAATTTTGCATAAAAAATAACTTTCATTTAGAAAATCGCACCTGGTAAATTATGCTGTTGTTGTTGCTGTGAATACTGCTGCATAAACTGCAGCTGCTGTTGAAATGGCATCTGTTGTTGCTGCCTTGCAGCAAACTGCTGCTGCTGCTGTTGCTGATGCATCATCTGGGGATGTTGCTGTGCAGGCTGTGATGATTGCGATGCCATTTGGTGTTGCATGTGGGGTTGTGACTGCTGCTGTGGCTGTACATGTTGTGCATGTTGTTGCAGTTGAGGAATGGGAGTTGACTGAGCTTGCTGCACTGGTTGAGTTGGTTGCTGCTGTGGCATGTGTGGAGTTTGCGAATGTTGCTGCATTGGTTGTTGTATGTGAGACTGGCCATGCTGGAGCTGCTGTTGTTGTGGTAAGATTGGCTGTTGCGGCATTACCTGTGACTGATGCTGGCCTACATGCTGTGGCTGTGATGTAGGTGGGGCTGTTGTGGAGGGAGCAGGAGCTTGCTGTGCTGTGGGGGCTTGGGTCTGAGGCAGTTGTGTCGGCAATGGCTGGACTGCTTGTACCTGCTGAGAAATATTTGTAAAAAAACATATTAAGTAAACTGATTTTCGTTCAACTAAGGCCAGACCAATTTAACTTTTCTAAGCACGGACCTGACTGACCCTGTTTCACGAGAAATGGAAATAAAATAAAAATATTCCGACATTTTCAAGAAAAACAACAACATTAATATCAAAAACGTTCGAAGTTTTAATTTTAAAATTTTCTTAGCAAAGTCCAAAAACACGACAGCTTTTAACATAATTCTAAATGTGTAGAAAACATAACTTACATACCCTGGCAAACATTTGCAATTTAATAATTTCATACACGAAAAGCTTAATTTTATTTTGAAAAATAAACTCTATCTCAATCAATCCTCGATTCCCATAATAAATCGTCAAATAAGATGGTGGTGTCACACAACTTTTAAACTGCAACTTTGGAGTTTTCTCCCAAACAATTTTAAAATCACTATTTAAAATAACGACTCAGCTAAATTTGTATTGTTTATTTTTATTAACTTTAATTTCTTGATAAAACAAAAAATGACGAATAGCTGGTCTGTTTGCGAGCTGTTTGTTTTGCAACAGAGGCATCTTCATGTCTACTTGACACATTTCAAGACACTCTTCGTATCACTGGACATTGAACTCGGTTTTAATTTAGTTTATACTTGTGTGAATATCGGCATTTAACAAAAATGGTAAAGAACATTCACCACCTAAAAACTTTTTTTTCAGAATGAGTGCCATTATTTAATTTCAAGCCGTTAATTTGAATTTTGACACACCATTCTGTTCTATTATTGCAGAACTAATTTTTTTTTTTGGCTTTTTATCCAACCGACCGACCCTGAGAATTAAAAAAAAAAAATCTGTGCTTCGAAAAATTAAATTGGTCTGGCCTAATGTGAACCTGAATGAAAGATTAATTAGCCCTTAAACATTTAATCATTTTGCAAAAAACAAAAGTCAATTTGGTTCAGTGGATATTGTATAAGAAACCAAACATTTTCAACTTAAAAGTCATTATCAGGGTTCTGTTTAAACAAAAAGCTTCAAGCCCATTCCCAATGGGAATAACTTAAGAGTATAAAGTTTTGAATTTACGAGGTAAACAGAACCCACACATGCAGTTTCTACTGAATTTTATTGTGGTTGTAGAAAAAAAACTCAAGGAGGTTGGATGGTAAAACTGCAATGAGCTAAACATTCCTTTTAAGATCCCATTCATAAAATAATAACAAAAATGTTAGTAAACTTATTGCTCTCATAATTTCTGATGAAGGTTTCATTTTTCTCATTAGCATGTTTATTAAGGAAGAAAAAGTGAGAACCAACATTTGCCAAAACAAATGCAATTAAAAATGTTGTAAAATATTGAAAAAGCTAGCTAAATCCTTAAGAGCCAGGTTGCCCTGCCATGGAGCTGGCACTTATCTCCAGTTTCTGTTGTGTTAAGCTGATGAGAGTCATTGACTCCCCTTGGATGGGACACTAATCCATCACAGGTTATGTAGCTCCCAGCAAATGCTGGGATGGAAAGTTGAGTTACCTTAGGCAGAAAAGAAGGTCACACAAATATTCAAATCCCAGCAGGGCCAGGATTGAACCAGAGATCTTGTGGTCAGAAAGCAGAGATGTTACAACTGCACCAACCATGCTCATCCAAATAAATATTACAAAGTGGGTGCTAGGGAGAAACTAAAAAAACTCTCTCTTCATTCTAAGCTACAAATTGTGGATAAAACTAAGGTCAAGGTAAACAAACTTTGATATCAAATTTAATGACTAACCTGACGTTTTAGAGGGCCAGTTGGAGTAACTGGTTGTCCAGTGCGAGCCTTGAGTTCTGCTGCTCGAAGCTGGTCCTGATGGAACTGTTGTCTTTCAGCTAACAGCTGCTGGCGCTGATACTCCAAAGCTTCACGTTCTCGGTCCATGATTGTCTCAAGCTCTTCAAAGTGCCGCAGCTTAATTTCTAATTTTTTCATCTGAGTCTCAACCAGTAATGCTACAAGACTCTTGATCTTACGCTCTTCAACTTGTGCCAAGTGTTTTGCCTTTACTGCTGCAGCAGCCAATGATGCTGCAGCAGCTGTTGCTATATTTCCTTTCTTGATTCCTTCACTATCTTTGCCATCTTTTTCTCCTGTTGCTTCTCCATTCATAGCAGGCTTTTCCTCTGGCATTTCTTCAACAGCTGTACTCCCATTTGATGTAGCATTAGTGTTTGTGTTTCCCTCCTCCATTGGCTCATCACCTCCTTCCTGACTGTTCTCTTTCTTTCCTGCACTTTTGAGGCCAAAAGCATTCTTCACATGGGACTCAATTACTGCTTCTGGGATTTCATCTTTCATCTCTGAGAACTTCTCTAGTGCTGCCTTCGCTGCTGCACTTGCAACACGAGGATCAACAACAGATGCAAGGAATGCTACAGTTGACATAATTGGGTTCCCTTGCTGGCTGAATGGTACTGGCTGGTAGGCAAGAGGACCAAGTCCGATGTCTTCCAAGTAAGGATCTTCAATAGGCAGACGAAGAAAATGAAGAATACACTCATCTTGTGTTCGAGTGCCAACATGCTCAGCAACTTTATTCCAGTCATCCTTGTACATCTCTAACCCCTCAAGTAACAACAGTGTTTCCTGATCATTCCATTCTTTTGTTGCAGTAGCTGCTTTTCTACTCTTCTTAGATAAGTACTGATCTGGACACAAACCAAAATTCTCATTACTAGAAATCTTAGTGGCATCCTTAATTGCTGGCTCATCTTTAAATTGAACCATTTGCTGTGTTGCACTGACTTGACCTTTTGGCCCTTGTAGTGGCTGTAAACCTGCAGGTGTGTCAGCAAGAACATGAAAGTGTGAAGTTGAAGGTGGACCCATTGGCATTGGACGAGCATCAGCATCTACTTGGTAGTTGATTAAGCCCCACTGTTCTAAGAAGGCATGAACTCGCATAATAGCACAAACATCTCCTGCAAGGTTTCGTCGAGCAGCCGTTGCAGTGAGATATTCTGTAGGGTTAAGTCTGTATGCATCTATCATGAAGTTGCGACTCGCCATGTATATTTCTGGAGACTTTGATTTGTTTTTACCATTGAAGAACTCAGGCAGAGCTCGTCTTTCAATTGCATGTATGCTGTTGTAATCAAACCACGATGCATAGCTTGGGATAATAACATGATGTGTTTGTTCAGTCAAATTTTCATCATGTGGTTCAGCATCTGGAATTTTGAGTGGCTCTTTAAAGATGTCATCTTTAAGAGGTGCAGGTGAATGAGGTGAAGCAGGATTAGAGTTCATCTCAGTATCTTCTGCTGGTAGTTGTTCACTTTCATCTGTCTCATCAATTCCATCAGTTTTGCCAACTGTAGCTGATATATCAGTTAGTTCTGAACCCTTTGGCGGTTGTAAGTCACTCTCTTTCACTACTGCTCCATCAGTTTGAACATCTTCAATATTTGGTACAGGTGGTGGATCAGGCATATCTTTAGTGGCATCTTCTTCTTCTTCCTCATCTTCCTCTTTACCAGTTCTTTTCTTGGTTGCAATTTGTTGGAGGTTTTTTTTCTTCTTTTTCAAATCTGGTGATGGAGATCTTTTCCGCTTCTTTGACTTGCCCCCATCTGGACTATTTGGACCTTCAGGACTCAGGCTCCTTCCGAGTTTCTTTTTTCTGGTTCTTGGTGAAGTTGGCTCTCTTCTATCACCACTACCACCCTCCACCTCCGTCAACTCATAATCTTCTTCATTCATCCATTCGTTAAACTCATCAAGATCAAATAGCCACCGAGCGTTCAGTTCCCACTGTCCTTGATGTTCTGGGGGTGGCTCAGGTTCGTCATCAACCTCACTAGCCTGAAGCCAAGTGTCATAACTATCTGGAAAGTACCACCAGTGAACCTGGACTCGGTCGTCTTGCCTTGCTATTGGTCGAAGCCAATCTTCGTCTGGCATTGGGCTAGGAGGACCATAAACTAAATGGGTTGCCAGTTCTTTCTCTTCGACCAAAGCTCCGTTGTGTCTCTTAACAATATCTCTAAGCTTTATTGCTGTTTTGGCGTCAACTTCTGGCATTATATAGATCTGTGGCACCGAGATATGTTTCGTTTCTTTTAACGACTTCTCAATGTTGAGGAAAAGCTCGACATTTCTGTCCATTCTTGATGGTGACTGAAAGTCAAACCTTCGCCATCCCTGCTCAGCTTTTGTCTTGAAAACTGTGGCCATGATTTGGGAAAGTCCTCCCCCAGAAGAGAAATCTTGAAAAACTTTCATTGGCAGTTTTGTCAGCAGTGGTTTACTCACATCGTGACCAAAATTGTCCTCCTGAAACTGCAAAAGTTGGGCAGTCAGAGTCGCCAAGGCTTTGTTAGTTGGCGGTTCAAGTTGCACATATTTCTTGTAGTTCCTTAAAAGATATTGTTTTATGGGTTCAAACAAAGCGACCGTTTCTGGAGATTCGTAATATTTCCAGTCTGGACCGCCATCTTTCTTTCTAGCCGCCATTTTGATAAAGTGACAATGAATATCTACTGCGCATGCTTAGTTAGAACACGTGGAATAAAGTAAACGTGCCTTTCAATTTGACATGCTAGGACTGATGCTGCTCCGTTAACAGGCCTGTATTATCAAACACACGTGTCACACGTGAATTAATATATCTAGGTCCGATATGAGACCCTTATCGGACCAATATAGTTAGTACCCAAATGCTCGTTGTTGTCAACTTCAATATGGCGGACGAATTTTAATGGGAGTGAAACTTCGTTTGTATTTAAAATAAAGGTGATAAGTCAATTGATGCAAAAAGAAGCAGTATGCCTAAATGGTACTTCAGCAAAGAAGGGCTGCTACGAACTCCTTCCAGGCTGGATGGTATCGATTTCATGACAGAAGCGCGATACAGACGCGAGGGAGCGCGGTTCATTATGGATTGTGGCAACAAAATGAAATTGTATCCTTAATTAAGTTGGTCTGTCTTTTATTGTAAAGTCACTTTTGAGAGAAAGAATAAATTTAGTTTTAAGTCACATTTCCTAATCTTTTGTGATTTATTACGCTTTGACTTCAGATCTGCAGTGATGTTTAATTGCTGAATAGTTGTTAAAATTGTCCATGTGAGTCGGCAGGCAATTGTAACACATGTATGTAATAAGAAAAGTTGAAATTTTCTGATGAAAGTCGTAGGTTGTGTAAGAAGGTGTTAGAAAAACTGCCCTGAACGCTATCAGCGTTCCACACACAGGGGCGGCCAAACACTACTTGCACCTCTTACAGCAATTATCATGGAATCTCAACCTCAAAGTGAGTCAGAACCCAATAATAAGAACCCAAGATCATTAAGAGTTACCTTAACTAGTTTGTTAAACTATCAGGAGGTATGACACCATGGCAACAGGAGCAGTATATTTTCACCGGTTTTACATGATTCAATCTTTCAAGAACTTTCCACGATATGTAAGTTTTTTTGGTAAAATTTCTGTATTGGGGTGTACTTAATTATGAAGACAGTTTATGCATAATAATCTCACCTATTTTCTATATAGTTTATGCTAACCCTAACCCGACAAGACCGGGTACGCCCCAGTATGGAAATTATCCCTTTTTTTTTCATTTATTTCACATAAGAAAAGCCAGGATAAAAGCTATTGTAAGACAATGGTGGATGTTGTTGATGGTGATAGTGATTATATTATGAAGATAATCAAAATGATACCAATGATTGTTGATCATTTGATCATCTTTGACATGTACTAATCATGATGGATAATTGATACATCATTTTTTGAAGGTTACAGGAGCTGCCTGTTTGTTTCTTGCCGGTAAAGTTGAAGAGACTCCAAAGAAGTGTAAGGATATAATAAAAATGGCTCGAAGCTTGCTTCCTGACTCCCAGTTTGAAGCATTTGGAGCAGATCCAAGAGTAAGCGACTTCACCTTGGCACATGACTTTTGAAATGTTTGAAATCTCAGGGATTTTAAATATTATTACAGTCTTAACCTGTGTCTTAAGTTTTTCATGTCTAGAATTTCAGCTCTTTTAATAGTTGGTTTCTTTTAAGTCATCAATACTGTAATTGTCATCATCATCTCTTCTCTATGTCCATCACCAACATCCTCTTTATCATCACCATCATCATCAAATGCTAATCATCACTGCCATTAATGTTTATAAAAATATTGATATTATCACCGTTTAATAACCATTAAATATTATCTTTCTCTAATCATCACCATTCAATCGCTGTTATTGTCATCTTCGAGTCATATCATCATCATCATCATCATCATCACCATCACCATGATCTTATCATCATCGTTATCACCATTGTTGTTAGCATAAAGTTACCATGATCTAATCTTTATCACTATCCAAACATTAATGTTGTCATCTGATCATAATCACCACCATAATTATCTTCATAATTTGTATCACCATTGTCTGTAGCATAACATCTGTTGGTGAATTTTAAGAAGTATGTAAAGTGTAATATTGATGCATTATTTAGTACTTTACCATTTTTGAATCTGGTAAATATAAACTAAGCCTTAACATACATGCAATAACAGACTCATCTGTGAAATATTAAAAACTTGTTTATGCTTTTGGTGGACATAATTTAAGTTTGTTATGGTTTTATTATCAGAAATGCTTAATAAAAAATATGTATTGTTTTAATTTGTAAAGTTCATATTCTTCCTGAATCTGTTTTCATAGGAAGAGGTAATGATGTATGAGAGGATTTTGCTGCAGACCATCAAGTTTGATCTCCAGGTGGAACATCCATATCAAAACCTCCTGAAGTTTGGCAAAGCACTGAAAGGTAACTGCAACAATAACAACTAGACTTTATGGCTCTCAACTGTTGAATTTTACAAATTCCATAATGGAAAATGCACCCTATAAATCGAATAAAGTATAATATTACAAAAAATATATTACTTGTACAATAAATTTATATAATTATAAGTTTTACACATATGTCGTAGTTCAGGTTTAATATAATTTTGAACTGGTTTGATCTTTCTTAAACCAGTTCAATTTCTCTTGCACTGGTACAAGTTGTCTTAAACTGGTACAATCTGACATTCTAAAAGGGATTTTATTTTGGGGAG
>JANCMA020542996.1:0-10205 GCA_024336925.2 Zoanthus solanderi
CCCCCCCTCCAAATAATGTTCCAAGAAATACAAATACCCAAAAACTTTCCAAAAACGGATTTACAAATGTAGATGAATTTCTAGTGAATCTAGAGGCCCAAATTTTGAAAACTGTTTCGGGGTGCATAGCCCCGCCCCCACGCCAGGCAGCTGCGCTAGCACCCTTGTTGATTACGCTTGGTCACAAATGTTGTTCATTTAAACATACCTTAGTTTAAGTTTATGATGTGTAATGGAGAAAGGTAAATTGGGATCAGTTAACTTTACCTAAAAAGTAAAAAACAAGAGCATTTTAGTTATTAAAATAAAAGATTGCCATCACTAAGCACACACTGTAATATGAGATTCTTTGCACAGGCTTCTTGTTTCTTCTGAAAGATGGTTGGCCATGTGAATTTCTACTGGATTGTTTTTTGTTATTTCCATAGTCTAACTTGTCAATGAACGGATATGATGTGTTTGAGTCGGTATTAAGTTACAGTCTGAGCATGAATAAACAATTTGTTTATTCTCTGCTACACTGTGTACTGAAGAGTCCCAAAAAGAAGAAACAGCTGTCTGCGGTTGAAGATCCTGGCTTGTTCCGAGTTCCTATTTATTTTGGTTCACTGACAAGTTAATATTTCTATATTACAGGCCTTCCATTTCTACGACACACGCCTCCTACGCCAACCACCCATATTCCAAAACGCGGGCTTCTTATTCTCACTACCAGTGACATAACTCTTCTACTGACCACCAATGGTGAGTTTGCAGGTCTCGCGTGACATGAACGTCATGCCTTTTCATGATTGGCTAAGACATTTTGGTGGGGAAAACATAAAAATTGGACAACAGCTACAGCTTCGAATTCGTTCCCTGTAGTGTTTGTAATTACGAATGAGTAAACATAATTTTAAATCATCCAGTTTTTCATAATGTTGAAGAATTAAATCGCTTACTGGAAATATTTGAAAGAAACATAAAACGTTTCGGCCATAAACCATGGCCTTCATCAGCTAATGCTGAAGGTCACGTGACCCGAACGGATCACGTGACAAGCGACGAGGAAAGCGCCTTAATACCCGGTGTTTGTAATTGCTCTTTATAAGCTTTGAAAACTTAAATTGCTATGGTTTCAAGCTGCGCAGTTCCTTTCTGTACAAATCGCTCTAGCAAAGGGTCAAAAATAAAGTTTTACAGGTTTCCGTTAAAAAATAAGATATTGTTGAAAGCTTAGACTGACAAATTTCGCCTAGAATTAACTCAACCGTTTTTGTAAGTTGGCAAACATCGTACGTTAGTCTAAAATATTTGTGTACTGCTAATATACCACACTTTATTTGATTCTCTAGAGCCTTTAGCCATTCAGGACTGCCAGACATCAATATCGAAAGTTTTCTGTTGATTTTTGGTTTAGAATCCTTAAACATGCTAAGTCTTAACTAAAAGTGTACCCCCTAGGTCACTTGCCACAACAGTTATGTTTCGTTTCTTTAAAACTGAAACTCCCTTTAAATCGCGCATGGTTTAATCAACTCTAGGTTGAAAAGGTTGACCATCACCGTAAGCACAAAGCCGACGTTTCAAGCTAAATGCATTAATATTAAAATATACTGCAATAAAAAAGGTTAAATTAATTCCAATATTTCTATAAGTTGATTACGCTATGTGGCCTTGAGTTTTAAAATATCCTCCATATTAGCAATACTCCCATCCTACACTATGGTCACTAAACTGACCAACCCAACCGTGGCTTATGACCAAATCCCAAGTTGACTGTTTATTACATAGTTGCATAATATCTATAAAAGGAAAGGAATAAAAACACGAACTTACCAACTGAATTTCATTACTGTTGTTACATAGTTTAATTCTCATTTCTGAGGTCTGTTCTATAGCAGTGACTGGGAATTCCAAAAAGTCACTCTCAAGATACACGCCTTGTGAATGTTTGTTGCCTTTCCTAATTTAAACCAAACAAAAGTTACTTGGATAAAACTTGTCAGTTAAAGAACTGATTTGAAATATTTAATCGATATATAGGAATGAAGAACTCACTACTATCTTATAGTTTCCATAAGGACGATTATAAAGGAGACTTGAGGCAAATTTCAAAACATAAACGACAAATCTGAATTTGGTTTTAAGGGACAACCAGTGTGTGGCAGCTTAGAATAATTGTTATTGGGAGTTTGTTTCGTGTTCGTCTTGGCAGGCTTGTTGATAAGATGCCTAGCGACACCGAAGTTGATAATTTTCTTTATACCTACACTGAACAGTATTACCTGCCGCATGGACGGGTGGTCGGTGTCTAAGCCGACCCATTCCCCACCAGAGCATTTGGTGAGGAGAGGGCATGCCACCCAGCTGGACTAAAAATTAAGACTGTCAAAGGGCGTATGAGCTCATAGTGAGCCAATGGCCTTAATACTCAATGAGAAACGTGGTGAGGTGCACCAGTCCACTCAATGAGAAACGTGGTGAGGTGCACCAGTCCACTCTCAATGAGAAGCATGCCAAAAGCAAGACAAGCAGTACTACCTGAACAAATTAATAAAAAAGTAGTTCTAGCATTTACTTCATGCAAAATAGGTAGCTTTTTGTAAGTGCGAAATCCCCTATCCCGGATGGGTACGTAAACATTTAAAAATGGATAAGGCCTCAAATATTTAAATACATCTGCTTAGCTCTGATTCTTGTCGCTCTGTATATTTTAATGTTTTAGGTTCGTTGAAAAGTATCAACAAATTGTAATCCGAAAGTCAAAAAAGCACTACACATCCTTTAGGACAATCCCACAGTCATCACTCAAGTTAAGAACTTCAATTTTAATTTTTCATTCTAATAAGCCACTACTGTAATTCGTCTTTACCTTCTCTATTATTTTACACTTATCATTCACTAAAATTAAACATTGAGGAAGGCAGAGGTTTCTTCCGAAACATACCTGTCTAAAGCAAATCAGAGTTTGTCGTTTATTTGTTGAAATATATCTGACAGTTTATTTCCGTAAAAGAATACTGAATAGTTTGCAGGAGGAAGTGGGTCTACTATTACTACAAATTTCACAGTCAGTCCAGCAGAAACGTCTTGCCACGGTTACCTGGAGGTGTTTAAAGGTGCTCGTTGTAGTGCATGTTTATCCGTACTTGGTGGCTGGCTTAAAAGCAAGGAATAGTTCGACTGAATACTGTTTGATGGCATGGCTTTAACTGCCTGTTGGGAATCAGAAATAAGAATGAGCCTTCTAAATATGTTCTTTATTTGTCGAAACTTTAAAAACAACAATAAAATAGAAGGATTTTACGATAATCTTAAGTCACCTTGAAGATTATAAAGCAGATCAAATTCCAACGCACAGTTCTTAATAGCCCACTTGCTGCATGTGCAGTCATATTAAAACAAGGATTGTGGGAAAAGGTTAGAGGCAGACTGGTGTCGCAGGAGGAAAATTCTCTGTAGTCAGTTGGTAGTTTTTGTTCGATGATGATTCCTCAACTGAAGAATTTTTGAAAGGAAGAATTAATTCTTAAGCAGCTGATGGAACTGTGTGCAATGGAAACACAAACTAAATAATCTTTGTACAAATGCAGCGGAGATGAATGTTGAACAAGTATATAACACAGTTAAGGTTTTCTTTTTAAAAGATGGTTATGGGTTCATTTTTAATTCTCGTACAATATGAATATTCATACAAAACTTCCTTTCTAAAATAAAACCTTTTCACTGGGTTTGTCTTTTGATAATCAAAGTGCTTCCCACCTTTTCAGCTCCAGCTCTCTGCGCTTATAAATATTTCTTCCCTAAGTTATCTTTCATCTCGGTCACTTAGCAAAATATTTACTTGACTTTGAGTAAATTTCATAGGAACCAAACCCTTTTACTTGGTAGCCGCCTGTTAGTGTCTCACTATTGCTGTCTTACTAAGGTAGTCGCTACTACTGCCATCAAACCGCTCAACCAGACAACAAAGTGACAAATCGTTTTCCATTTATTTCTTGCAGTCTTATCTACAGGGAACTTAAAGATATTACAAGTGAGCCCCATAATTTTTTAAAAATATCACGACTTTTTTTTTACAACATTATTTTATTTTAACAGAATTGAAAAGAACAAGATTTGCTAATTTGATACTTTTGTGTTGCTCACTTTCATGCCTTTTTTACTCAGATCCAACATGTGCAGTCAGTCGAAAGTATATTATAACTATGTGGCTAATACTACGAATGAGGAACTGTCTATCTCAATATAATGCACACTGTACAGTTACTGTCATTGCAGAATTAGCGTGTCGAGTTGCTAGGGTGCAAAGTTGTGCTCAGAACAAATTTTCATTAAAGCAGAATCTCTAATTGCAATCACTGTTGGTCGCTTTAGAGTGGTTTTTGCAATGCAACTGTAATGGTATCAAAGAAATCCACTACCTTTCCAGTGAGTTCAACCTTTGTCTTTACAGACTCATTGGAGCTTTCATCTTTGGCCTTAAATGATGAAACATAATGATGTTAAAACTTGATAAGCTTGCCAGTCAATATACCACAGACAGCGTAATGATCAAAAAGTAACTAGAACCTTATATATATCTGAATATTAAGAACGTATTTAACAAATTAAGTTCAATTTATATTCATTAGAATATCTGCACATGTGAGAGGCAAGCTGCTTTAATATCTACTTCTTTGACTTAAAGAAAGCTTTGATTCGCATCACAGATACACCCTTTGGTTCATTATGAGATCAGATGGAATCCCAGAGAAGATAATCAATATTGTTAAAGTGCTCTATTATAATGGCGATTGTGCTGACTGGTATAAAGTTAAAACAGGCGTGAAGACGGATTGTGTGGTGCAATGATTTCTCTTTCTTCCGGCCATCAATTGAGTTATAAAACAAACAACAGAAATGGGAAACAGGGGAATAAGGTGGAAGATAACAAATCAATTAGAAGACCTTGACTTTGCAGACTTTATCGCATTGATCTCTACGATGGCCCAAATGCAGAGGGAAACAGTAAATGTGTCAAACAACCAGTAGGAGTCTCAAGATCAATGTTAAGAAATACGAGCCTGACAGCAAGATTGAATTCAATGACAGCGACGTTATCAGGGAGTTTAACAGTTTTATTAAATTCGACATAACGGCGTTTGACAAGGGAGAAGGCAAACATGAACATAGAGAAACAGCTCAGGAGAGAAAAGTCATTGTTGTGAAGCTTATGAAGGATAGATTTATTTTCATGATGTTTTATTGAAGGTTCTTGATCTTACATTCTGATTAAGTACGCATGCTCACGCGTCATCCATACAATTGACAATAAATTACAGATTAATTATAGATATCCTGAAAATTCTCGACGTAAGTGTCTGAAGAACATCATGGGAATCTATTGGCCCTTTCTAATTCCAAGAAGGAGTTGAATAAACATTGCAGAAGTGATTAAGAGGATGTGATGGAGATGGCTAGGCCACGTGCTACCAATGCCAAGACAACATCAATGTGTGACAGCTCTATCATAGTTACCGGAAGGAAGAAGGATCAGGAAACGAAAACAAAGAAAGGGGGAAACAATGGAAAAGGAGAGGGAGGTCGTGGGATGAGGTTCGCATCCCTGCAAAGGTCAGGTTAAAGTGGAGAATAAATGTGGAGGCCTTATGTTTAACAGCGAGAAGGGGCAGGGTAAGGAAGGTATGGTAAAGTATTCATTGGATTTTTGACATACAACAATGTTTTATAAAAAATACATCTTTAAAGAAAAAAACTTCTCATTTCATATCAGTACCTGGATGTCCCAGTGTTGAGAATATACACCAACATCACGTGGCTGGAACCGTGCCGGAATCTAAGAGAAAGAAATAAAATTACGGCTACTAAATTGGATAGAAAAATGGTTTTTGAAGAGTAAATAGAGCTCCGCTTAAGGAATTTTGAAATGGCAAAGAGGGCTAAATTTATGACCGTTAATGAGACTGTT
The DNA here is from genome assembly GCA_024336925.2 of Zoanthus solanderi. NCBI lineage: Eukaryota > Metazoa > Cnidaria > Anthozoa > Zoantharia > Zoanthidae > Zoanthus > Zoanthus solanderi. The sequence goes on from JANCMA020542996.1 coordinate 5,954, forward strand.
AACTGGTTGGGCTTTAATGATATCATTAAAACGACAAGACTTTGACACCTCAACCCCCCTCAAAAAAAAAGAATGATGCAAAAGACAGCAGTGGGAATCCTAACTTTCTTTACTTCACCACAGCACATACTGCAGTAAACATGCAGTTACTGTTACTTTGTCCAACTAGTTGAACGAGTCTAAAACAATTGGTCCCCTCAGTGTCATGGATTTCGAGTAAACAGCCACTGACTCGCAGTCCCGTCATCCTTGAGCTCTAGATACAAAATAACACTAAAAAGCTCCTAACTAGCGATTTCTTAATATAGCTGAATCATTGTATACATTATTGCTGAATTATTATACGTTTCTCACTTAGGGTTGTGATTATTCCAATGAATTGAGCAAAGGGGACTTTATCCTAACGGCTAATGAATAGACTACAGAACATATTTTACTTCTTCTGAGCAATACCTTGATTGTATCTCCTGGTGTGACAGTACCAGAATGCTTTGCAATATGAAAGACTGAGTATGTTGTCCTGAAGATGTCTCCGGAGTCATCCTGAGCCTTAAAGGTGTATGAAGCAATCACGTCTCTGAATACATGATATTTTACACTTGTGTATTACTATTCTATAACTTGGATCGAACCCATTTCACAGTTTGTGTATCAATGCATTCAACTAGTTACCAAACTGAAGTAAACAAATTAGGAAGACAACGTTAACGTAAACCAAAAACAACAATTATGCAGCATTTTGATTTATGTACAATTATTAATTTAGTAAAAATCAAGAACATATGTAGGTATTTTAATACAATATTTTTTCTGGACAACGAAAATTACTAGCTTATTGAAAGTAATACAAGCGACTTAGAAAACTAGCTTCTAACCTTCACATAGGCTGGGGCCACAGAAGAGATGTTCCACTTTAGAATGACCGTGCCATTATTAGTGAGTGATATATTTGATGCTACAAGAGAATGAATAACAAGGCGTTACAACTCTCTTCTAATTTAGCTTCATGATTCTTATATTTATATATTTACTTAAAAACTCCACAACAGCCAATAGCTATCATATCGATAAAAAACTTGAAAAATGTAAACTAATTAATACACAATTTTATAGGTTTTGCAATCACATAACTGATGAGATTAATCACACCATGAACTGTAAATAATTAAAGCCATAAACAGATTTGCAAGCAAAAAGGTTTTTGCTACCGTCTCATTTGGAGCTGCAGTCTTACAAGCCATATTTCTGAAATTATCTCACACTGACATTTAAAGTTATGTCAAAAGAAAAAGTAAACTAGTTTAAAAGATCCAACAAAATAAACTGATAAATTAGAAAGCAACACCCTTATACAAACCTGCAGTTTTCCCAGTTTGAGTTTCATTAAAACTGACTACCTTTGGGGCTACCCTGAGGGATGGTAGATGTCTTGTAGGAACTGGAGGATTATATGGTGTTACCAGAGCAGTATTTGGTGATAATGACTGAAGTTTCTCTGAACCCAGTTTGTAGGGAGAGTTATCTAGAACCAGATCTTCTCTTAACTGTACCTTGACCGCCTGTATAAGATTAAGGTACTGATTAGATTTCTGGAAATGAAAGTTTGTTTTCTTTTATTGAATGCCTGAATTGGCCATTTGAATGCACAAAATTTAATTGAATGCCCAATATTATGCAAAATGTCCAAATGAATGTGACTTTCACTTAAATGATTGCCGATTCGATAAAGTGAATGTATATTCATTTTATTATAGAAAACTAACTAGCGGTAAACTAGTTTAAGCTGCGTCGGTGTTTCTAAAGAAAAGAAACAATTTAGTAATAAAAATGTAAATTCTACACCGTAAAAAAGAGAAAATACTTACTGACGTTTCGGACGTTAGTCCTTCGTCGGAGTAAAGGACTAAACTAAACTAAAGCTTAAACTAGTTTACCACTAGTTAGTTTCTATTTCAAGCATTCGTCCCTCCGTAAGAACAGCATCATCACATTGATTCCACTGACGCTCAAATTCTTACTACGGCGATGTAATGAAAATTTAAACCTTGATTTGTCTAAATTTGTGGCTGGAGTTGGTTGAAAGAGCTGTTCAAGAAACAACCGAAACTGGTAACTTTCAATAAAACAAAAAACAAAAAAAACTAAACTACTAAAACCTAGATCTCAGGAGAACCTACTATGAATAGCTCAGACTGATCTAAAACTTCCCTTTTCGCAAGCTGCAGTTTTTAAGTATGGAGAGAATAGTATTTACAGTTATTATAGAAAATCATGGATGTACGCCAATGATGGATTAGAAATGTGACTTTCTTGATAATCGAAGAGTTCCATTGTGGTTCTCTAGGGAAAGCTGATAGATTCCTTGGTTGAAGGTGGACACACAAACACTGGGGAATGAAGAGAATGAATGGCTATTAGTGAAGTAGAACCAATAAAGTATCTACTCTTACACTGGTCCTTTTCAAGGAAACCTGGAAGTAACGAGCAATCACAAATGCGTGGGATGAACTAAAAGCCCGAAATAAGTTGCGGGAAATTGGACAAAGATCACAGATACAGTCAAGATCTAAGCAAAACCAAATACCAACCTTCCGTCCTCAAAGGAGGCCAGTCCTGACAATTGCCCAGCTCCCGGAAATTCCCCTGTTACCAAGCATTCTTGTAAAAAGCATGATAACATGTTAGAAAATGACTAAAAGAAAAGAGGACTTCGTGCTAAGAATATCAAGATATCAAATAGATTGGTAAGAGTTGTATATCTTTAAAAATCTACTTCAACACTAAGACCTACTGATGAATATGGCATTTCAATACATGGCTATCAATGAAATATTTCTTGAGTATTTTTTTAATAGAGTTGCAATCTCGCCTATGAAGAGAACACCACCACGTGGTAGGATACTCGTATCTTTTTAATTTTTTGTTGTTGAAGTACTGCTAATTACAGTATAAAGCCATGACTTGCATGGTCCAGATAATGACTGTATTAATCAGAAGACAAGTCCTGATGTGGCAGTATTAATCGGTGACTTGTATGACATAACGGCAGTATTAACCAACTAACAAGTCCTGATAGTCCTAATATTTACCGATTGACAAATAATTATATTGACCGATCAACTGTACCGATGACTTGCATGATGCAGATAACAGCTGTATTAACCAACTGGCAAGTCCTATAAACGGTTGTATTTACCAACGTTTCGTACACGTGTTTGTTCTATAACTGACTCTAGACGATGGATTCCCTTAAGCTATTCAGTTCAAACTTCGGTCACTATCACCAAAAACACTCTCAAGACTACTTTTAAAACAGGAGCAATCAAATCACATAACATACTTAAAGTTTAAACCATTTACAAGCCAATTTTGTGGTTCCGTTCAATGTAATCTGAGGCTAAAGACATTGTACCAACACGAAATACAAAATAGTACCTTGAGTGTCTCTGTCCCAAAGCTTGATGGTCATGTCATGTGATGACGTCATAATTCTACAAATAAGTATATATATTATGTGCAAGGAAATCAATACCAGTATATAAATCAGGTAAATAAATCAACTTCCGGCGGTCATCACTTCCGGATACATGGAAAAACACACGGGTAGGTTTGTTAGCCATTCTTGAATAACCTTTTAAACCAATCTTCTCGGATTATAATCAATTTAAGAATGGCTACAGAGGGGCTAGAAGAAAAGTCATGTTTTGAAGAGATTCGAAGATAAAATAACAACATTTGAAAAATACTTTAGTAATCTTTCTGGGTGAATTAACCGTAAAGATCGCTCCATAACTTCACAACTTAAGATAACGTTGAAACTCAAAGTTAGTAGCCAGTTTCTACAATCTTTTTCTCTTTGAAAGTCATAACGAAAAGATTATAGTAATTGTACTTGAAGATCATTGTGCATAAACTTCAAAAATTTCTTTGTTAAAACTTTAAAGTAGTTTTTAGAGCTATCAGTTGCCTTGGAGTCACTGTACCCTTACAATTCAAAAGGAAGAAAATCAAAACGGATAATTTCGTAACTTTCTTCTTTAAAAAAAGAATTTTCCTGGACTAGGTTTAGAAATTTCGAAGGAATTATAGATTTTCCAGGAACTTCAAGGGCTTTCAAAAAATTCCACCGACTGATAATAACAAAATGCCAGGAGTTTCCCAGAAGTTCTCCATGTTATTAACCCTTTCAGTGCCAGTCAGTTATCAACAACCAATTTCTCCTTATATAACACATACAAAATATGACATTTGG
>JANCMA020543102.1:0-10205 GCA_024336925.2 Zoanthus solanderi
GCGATTAGCGATTCGGTCCAGTGACTGCCATATTTGAGATTTGTCCCCGGTCCCACGCGTACCACGAGTAAAGGCTTAATGAGCCACATATAAACAGTTCACATATAAACTGCACCATTTTTTCACAAAATTTCAGAGTACGGAGAGTAACACAGCGTTCCGAATCGAAGGTTGCGGCTTAAAATTTAATTTTCTGGAAAAATAATTTTCGAAATCCAAAATTCATGACAAAAAACAGAAATTCGCAATTAAACCGCACAAAAACACAACATTTAACATAAAACGTAATCGGTTATTTTCTTTTCAAGTACTTGGTGGCGCGTACTCGCGCGGTTTCAAACTCGTTTTGCTTGCTGAAAACAACTGTTAAAACTTTGTTTCGAAATCAGGTCTTTTTGCTGCGTAGCAAGTTCTGTTACTAAAAAACGGGATGCGGTTTAAAATTGAGTGTTTTCCAAATCAAACCTTTCATGAAGCCCCTCTGCACTCTTTTTCAAAATGAGGGATGGGGCTTAAAAGTGAATAACTACGGTAGTTTGTTTCATTTCATATACATATGTATTTCACTATACAGGGCTATACAGGGCTCAAATTTAAAAACATCTTTCACCCCTCATGGGTTTTTATGCTGAAGGTAGTGAAAAAGAACCTAGGAATCGAACAGAATAAACACATTGAAGATCACTGGAGGAGAGTGTTCACTCAAGATAGAAAATATGAATAATTCAAACAGATGACAATATAAATATTCAGCACCTAATTATCAAACTTTAGCATAGAAGAGATCATAAATTTCTCCGGAAAATATTTTTGCTATGTTAGAGAAAGTTGACCAACAAAACGGGACAGATTTACGAAAGAAACGTAAGACACGCTTACCTTTTTTTCTGTTGCCATTTTGGAAGGCACATTATGGTGGCGGTCCACATCTTTCATTTTCAAGATGGCGGCGATGTTACAAATCCCGCGGGTTTTTCCCCGTGTGTCTTGCCTCGAAGAGCAAAAGCGATCAAATTCCCCCGTCCCTGGCAAAAATTGGCGACAAAAGTCAGCAAATCCTGCGCTACTCCTCCGTATGTCCCCGGGGTCAATCCCCCGGGATGGCCGCTTATAAGTGCATTAGTCTATTGTATTGTGGCAGTCGCCTGCGTCGCAGCCAGTCCAAACTTCCGCTATACTCAGTAATATAACACTGACACGTCTGCCGTCCGCATCGCAGGCCTTGCTGAGACGTCATTTGGCCCATTGACGAAAACTTGATGAGATTAATTTAAATCTCGACAAAAACTTTACAAGGTTTTTTTTATGACACAGGGAACCCTTACTATTACGTGGGAACCGAAAAATAAATGTCTGGGTGCAAGTCTAGTTCATATAGAAAATGGTTGTGATTGATTATTACGATGCCGATGGCCGGAATGCCCACTGTAACACATTGTGGGGAAAATTTCGAAAGAGAAACTTTGTGATTCAAAAATTTGAGACAAGAGCTTGTTGACAAAAAATATATGAAACAAAAACTTTGTGACTTCGCCACTGACCTTTGACAAACTTTATAAAGGGGATGTATTATGTTTCACCTAGGGAATGGGCAGAAAGTATGTGTAATAGGGGGTGGAGCGTATTCTAAAATTTAGTCATAAGACTTCGTACTTTCCCACAAAAAATTGTTGAAATTTGTACGTATCCCACCCCCCTTCCCTCTTCCCCTCAAAGGATAATAAAAAGTTTCTGACCCCTAAAAAAATTAGAAAATAAAACTAAGGAGGACAAAAACCAAAAAACAAAAACCCCGCCAATACTGTTGAAAGATCTGGTGGAGCAAAAGTAAAAGCTGCCGAAAACAAAGGAAAAACATTGACGTTCTGAACGGTCGTCGCGGTTATCGTATTTTAAGCCACTGTGAAAGAGAAGTCAACGGGATTCGAACCCAGGACCTCTGCGTAACCGCTTCAGCGCTCTTACCAACTGAGCTATGAAGCCACAATTATAACTGGGAGAGCAGGTAAATGGTTCAGCGGTTTCATCAATGCAACCCTGAGGTATAATGAACAGTTATTGAGATTGAGTTTTTACCGGTTTCGCACGAAACCACGATGATCATTTATGACGTCATTCTTTACATCTCTGTACAACATGTAGAAGTCATTTAATCCCACCAAAGCAGTCATGTATGTGCTAGAAGTGGTTTCAATATAACAAGGGTTTGAAAATATTTGGAAAAGCATTATGTAGATATATGGAAATTAGTAACAGAAAATAGTTCCCATATCATATATAATTAAAAATTACGGAACAATTTATCAACACACTTTTTTCCATACTTATTACTCCCCAAAAACACCCAACTTGTTTGCAGCTGTTCCTAAAACTTCTAGTTTTTATCTAGGACCCAAAATTAGCATCATGATTGGTCGTCCATTTGTTTCTTCCAGTTGTCGTGTTCACATCGTTTTTACTATTTATGTTATCAACGCAAAGTTCACTGTGGATTTCATTTTATGTTAGATGAGGCACCGTGGCTCAGTAGTTAGAGTCAAGGAGTTGAATGTGGATGGTCTGGGTTCAAATCCCCAACTGGGACTACTATTCATGAATGGCTTGTTCTCAGCTAGTGATCCCAGTGGCAATGTCGCAACGCTTTGTAAATAGCCAACTGGCTTTTAACCCTCCTACCAATTAGGATTCTTAACTGGCGGAAAGGGGGATTTGAACATGACACTATATAATATTCTCTTTAGGGGAATTAAGGTTTAGAATTATTATTAATTGTTATTATTGTTATTATTAATATTACTTTTTGCCCCTTTCTCATTCAGGAATTTTTGTTGTTTGGCGGCTTTTTTGTGGGCAGCGGATCGAATCCCTCAAGTTAACTCTTTTGTAATGAGGACGTCATCAACCTCCTCTTCTTCTTATTATTATTATTACATCATCATCATCATCATCATCATCATTATTATTATTATTATTTTATATTATTTATATTCTTATTACTGTTATTGTATGTAAAAGGTAAACACGTGGTTAGCAAACGCAAGGAGAAGACTCAAGGTATCGATCTCCAAATACAAGCGTACTGCCCGATCTTGCATTATGGGAGACAATTCAACACCACTACAACAAGTAACAACTTCTGCACAGTCCCGCCTACCATCTTCTTCAAATTTTTGGTAATTCCTTACACTATCATTACTCTGGCTTTTAACCCGTTTTTGATTTCTATTTCATAGTCGCTTAGCTTGGCCTATATATTTAATATTTCAGTTTAAACTTTTTTTCCAATCATGATATATATAAATCCTTGCTGAGACGAGGAACGAGTTGCAGATGGGGATCGATTCAATAACTTTCCGTTTTTAAGTAGAAACTTAAAATCTTCCCCTAAGCGTTTGTTTGTTTAAATCAAGGCTATGAACCTATTTTTCTTGCTGCGAGAAATAATTACCAATAAATAACGTTAATTTATGTTAACACTTGTCTGTTTGTACAAGGAGGCAACTCGATATTACAAGTCCGAAATACAGGCGTACTGCCCGATCGGTCTGCAGCTGGAAGAGTTCCTCGCCACAACAACAGGTGTCAACTTCTCCACAGTCTAGTGCATGGAGCACTCCCTCAAACGCTAGGTACTTCACTCTTTGTGCCTCAATTCATAACATCATATATTTGACATGTCAGTTGCAGTTGCATGACAAATAAACAGAGGATTTTTTAGCCATCAACACGCGCGTTTTGTGTGAAAGGTAAACGTGCTTATACCAGCAATGGATGCAATGTCGCTATGGATTCCTTTGCTTTTTCTTTTTGAGGCCTGTGCGTAGATCCATTTACCTTCCGTCTTTGCAATGTACGTAGATCCATTTACCTTCCGTCTTTGAAATGTGCGTAGATCCATTTATCTTCCGTCTTTGCAATGTGGGCAGATCCATTTACCATCCGTCTTTGAAATGTGCGTAGATCCATTTACCTTCCGCCTTTGCAGTGTGGGAAGATCCATTTACCTTCCGTCTTTGAAATGTGCGTAGATCCATTTACCTTCCGTCTTTGCAATGTGCGTAGATCCATTTACCTTCCGCTTTGCATTGTGCGTAGATTCATTTATCTTCCGTCTTGTGTGCGTAGATACCTACAGATTACTTAATCTCATTTTTATTTTATTCTCTTTTACTCATTGACATGACTTTTTGTTTTCTTATATTTAGATAGATTTTTTAATTTGTTTTCTTTCATTTTTATTAGAAAGACTATCGCAGGCTTTCATTTCAGATTAATTTTTTGTTTTTTTGAGATTTTTCATTGTCTATATAATCTTATTTTTTTAATTGTTTCCACCCTATTTTTGATTGCTATTTGCTTTAGCTTGACAATCTTTTACGCATCACATTTTCAAACTTATATCTGAAGGCCTAGTTTGTATTGTAAGCGAAATATGAAAGAAAGAATTTGCAAAAATAGGATAACTGAAAGAGAATGAGCGTTCCTCCAACAGCCAGTTAACTTCTTTTCTTTCTTACTTATTGTCTCATGTTTCGCCCGTTTTTTCCTGTAGCATATGCAGTGTTTATTCAAGATCAAGTTTTTTAACTGTTATAGATATGCGTGTCATTTTTTGAATGTGATTTTTCATGTCATCGCACTAAAATGTGAGAAATTAATTAAGATTGTAACAGGTTGGTTAACCTTTTTTTAAACAATGAAGGCTTAAATTCTCTTTCTCAGCTACTTTAGTTGCATACATATAACTGCGAAGATCGTCCACGTTTTGGCATCGTAATTGTTGTATGTTCAGTTGACTGACATTGTTGGACACCGGCCAGTAACGTTTACTTGCTCGGCTGGTAATTAGCGCTGCACCCGAATATTGTAGAGGGGTTGGGTTCGAATTTTATCCTTCCATTTTGTGTTGTGTTGTGACTTTAATATACCTCAAAAGAAGCTGGCCCAGAGGGGACTAGAATCGAATTCTCTTCAGAAATAAATTTCTCAAACTCATTAATGATTCATCAAGTTAAAACAAAAAAAATAAATCAACCGTCCATGTTTTGGAATGTGACCTTAATTAGCACATATTTTTACGATTTTATTTCTTCGTTTACTCCTTAGTTTTAGTTTCGATTGAGAAGATATATCTAACACTCGAGACAGTGTTTCATCACATTCACAAACACCTCGAAGATCGTCAAAAAATACTCCGCTGCGAGTCGTGTTTTCAACTCTCTTTTCAGTATTTGGAAATATGATGAAACACTGTCTCTCGTGTTTGATATATTACATGAACAAAGCTGAGCTGAATAACTAGCCGGTATTAAGGTATTGCAAACAATAGATCACAAAGTAATACCAATTACTACACACTTTAGTTGTTTTTCTCTTGTTTTATTGGATCTCACGCCTTGTTGGCTTAGTTTTCGTAAACCATTAAAGAATTGCAAAATACAAACTGACATTTTACATTCAAGTCAATTTTATAGTTATTTAAAGAAAATACATTTAGAGGAAACCACAAGTTTGATCAGTTACAAATATTCTTACCGGCATATATCTAGAAAATTAAAAGAAATTTAAATTCGCAAAAACGTATAGGAGATATACACAATATGCGATTCTTTTATACTATTGAAATATTGTTACAAAAGATTTAAAAGGTGAAATAATGCAATCAGCCAGTAAATTAAATCCAACCAATCCTCGGCGTTATCCACAAAAAAGGCGGGAAAAATTCGCACCAAAACGCAACACGTATGTACTCGTGATTCATGTACAAGAATCGTGTTTTGGCCGCAACGTTTGACCAGTTTGACATTTTCAAAATGCAAAACATTTTTTGCTCCTCCAAGTGTAAGGAAACAAAACAACTTAAAAGATATAGAACAAATACTAGCAATAATTTAAAAAAGAACTAAATCAAAAGAGACTCTAAATAGCATACATCACACTAACAGCCATGCAGTTAGGTAATCATACGGTTTCGAGATCAATTTGAAATTAATTTGCACGAGTGAGTTTTTCAAAGATCTGAAATTGCATGAGCCGCTTTAGCGAGTGCAATTTGAGCTTTTTGAAAAACTCACAACTGAAAATTAATTTCAATTTAAACGAGAAAAAACCGTATTATTACTTATTAATGATATAGACACGAAAAATCCAAGTGGAGAAAATGTCGGAAGATCTTTCTTGAAGCCATTTTTTCGCATTCCATGAAACTTTTTTTCAAAGTTTCCGTACAAAGTCGTTGTCATCATTTTACTTGATATCATTGGCTTAGAAAATTTCCCATAATTTTCTTTCAGCAAATTACAATCCAGAATTAACATGTGTAATTTGCACCGGTCTTACACTTGAACTGCACTGCTCTCAGCCAATCAGAATCGAGTAATATTTTCATGTATTTAAATATCTTGGAAACATAGAATAGAATCTTGAAACTACTTCAAGAATAGTTGTTAAAGAATATCGAAGAGGCGAGTACCAGGTATACATTGGATACTTAACCTTATGTTAAAATATTTTACAATCCTCGAGCTATGAAAGTCATCCCTACATCCAAACAAGCCTAATATCGTACCTCGAGGGTCCCGTATCGTACTTCGAAGGCCCGATATCATAACTTGAGGGCCGGTATTGTAACTTGAGGGCAGGTATCGTACCTTGAGGGCCGATATCGTACCTTGAGGGCCTGGTATGGTACCTTGAGGACACGGTATCGTACCTTAAGGGCCCGGTATTGTACCTTGAGGACACGGTATCGTACCTTGAGGGTCCGGTATGGTACCTTGAGGACACGGTATCGTACCTTGAGGGCCTGGTATCATACCTTAAGGGTCCAGTATCGTACCTTGACGGCCCGGTATTGTACCTTGAGGACACGGTATCGTACCTTAAGGGCCGGTATCGTACCTTGAGGGCCTGGTATCGTACCTCGAGGGACTGGTATTGTACCTCGAGGGCCTGGTATCGTACCTCGAGGGACTGGTATCGTACCTCGAGTGCCCGGTATTGTACCTTGAGGGCCCGGTATCGTACCTTGAGGGCCTGGTATCGTTCCTCGAGGGCCTGGTATCGTACCTCGAGGGACTGGTATCGTACCTCGAGGGCCCGGTATTGTACCTTGAGGGCACGGTATTGTACCTTAAGGGTCCAGTATCGTACCTTGAGGGCCCGGTATCGTACCTTAAGAGTCCGGTATTGTACCTTGAGGGCCCGGTATTGTACCTTACAAAAGATAGTAGCACTTACGTACCATTTCTGTATTTCATCTTGCAAAGCTTTCATTTCCACTGCACCGCGGAACACACCGGAGACATCCAAACCTTGTTACAAAATATTTCGTTCAATTGTTTTTTGTAATTGGCAAAAATTAGAAGAACAAGAACCTATTATAAGGGGCACGTACTGTCTCTAGCAGCGCGCTTGTTTTCCAATAACATAATAACGTGTAATCTGTGGAATGATTATAGCCGCAACATTTTTTTAATTTGATTAAAAACTCGGTTTTCTATGCCGCGTCGAAGTCCAGTTTGGAATGGTTCGTGACCGCACATAAGGGAATCTGGGTCGATTCTTGATTTGCCGGCAAATCAAGAACAATTTTTTTTCAATTTTTCCTTTTAAAACGGTCTTCAAAATCACAGGTGTTTCAAAATATTTTGCGGTATATTTTTACAACGCACCCATGGTCGGCATATTTGCAAACTATATCCAAAGTTTTTCCTTCGAAACAAGGAAAAAGCGAAATTCGAGTTTTTGATTTGATGTCCAATCGGTCGCGAACCAAGATGAGGGAATTTTGACGTCCTTTGATGAGCCATAAATATTCGAGGATTTAACCAAATCAAAATCTTTTTGTAGCAAACTATTATAGAAATTATGCTTTTTGATTTTAACAAAACTTTTGTTGGTGTTCGATGCACTTTAACCGCACTGAAACCCGGGTCACCTGATTGCAGACAACGTTTGAACCGGAAAGCATCCTCTGATAGATTTACGTCTTGTTTCAAGATAATTTACCTCCTTTAACGCTAAGAAATCCAGGGAACGAAGTGGATACATTTAGATACTCGAGAACTCCCCAAAAAGACCTTTTCACTGTCATGTTATCAAACTTCCTCTCTCTCCCCCCCCCGTTAAGAATCCCAACTAAGCTAAACTCTTTACGAGCCTAGTGGCCCCGGTGCCGGCACTTATCTCCGGTTTCTGTAGGGTTAAGCGGATGAGAGTCTTTAACTCCCCCTGGATGGGACACTAATCCATCGCAGGTTAGCTCCCAGCAGATGCTGGTACTCATCTACCTACCTCGGAAGGATGGAAAGCTAAATTAGCTTAGAAGGAAAAGAAGGTCACGCAAATATTCAAATCTCAGCAGAGCCGAGGAAAGAACTGGGGACCTTGTGTTCGGAAGGCAGAGATCTTACCAACTGCGCCAACCATGCCCGCCATAGAATCCCAACTGGTAGAAGGCAATCCATGAATTGGCTATTTACAAAGCTTGGAAAATTTGCCCCTGGGATTACCGAGGTCAAATTAATTTAGTTGTCGTCCGAGAAGGGGACTCGAACGCAGGTCATCTACATGCAAATCCCCGACTTTGACCACTGAAACACACGCTGCTTCCTCATGAAGCACCTTCAAACTGCGCTCGGAACAGAAAAGTGGAAAATTTTTCTATAACAAGTTCACTACCCAGATAACGGTGGGAGATAACACATGACGGTACCGCTTATCTTAATAACAAGTTATATTATAATACTGACTTTGTTTACTAACCAGAAAACGGTGGCGGGAGATAACACGAGGTTATCGTTTATCTTAATAACAAGTCATATATTGGCTTTGTTCACTAACCAGAAAACGGCGGGAGATAACACATGAGGGAACTGTTTATCCATGGGTCTGTTAACTTGCTGAAGAAGAAAACATCTGAATGAGGTTTAAAAAAACATGTCTGGACTTTTTAATAATAGTTAATATTTTTTCAAGGAGAAATTGCTAGAAGATAAATAAAAATCACATTTTATTTGGTTTGCATATCCACAGTTTAAAGTTTTTCTTTTCTCCTTAATAATAAAAGGCGAATTTACCGAGTGAAATTAAAACTGCTCCAGAAAATTACTTCAACTGTGTGGGTTTAGAGACGGGTTAAATAAAAACAATTACCAAAACAAAGTTCCAATGAGGATAGTTTTTGCGCTCTGCAAACTCGACGTGAGGCCGTTTAGAAGACATGTACATTTTAAGTACCGAAGAGCTAAAATACTTCCCAATTATTTTTCTTGAGACAAAAATTCAAAGATATTTGAATACCTTAAGGCTTCTCCAACAAAATCAAGAACTGCTAAAGAACTAAAACTGATCGTTCAAGATTCAAGGACTTTTAAAGTTTAAGTTTAAGTATAAAAAAATATGTTTTCATTTGAAAAACAGATATGTATTTAAAAAATAAACTGATAAGAGAAAAGTCCTTCTTACTTTCACATCTATAGATATCTAACAGACATAACTAAAATGCTGCTGAAAATAAATAGCAAATCAGTTACTTTTCGTCAGCAGGATATCTAAACTGCGTACAATTCAGTTCTACAATTAGTTTAGGCTCCATTAAATCCTAATTGGCAAATCCTAATCAAGAAGGAAAAGAAGAACTAGACACAAAATATTTCTTAAGCTAAATCCACTGTTTTACCTTTTCAGAATTTTCTCCAGTTATGAGATTGTTTCAAACGCATAAAAAACAACAACAATCATTTACAAATAATATTTTACCAGTAAACCAACGGCCGAAAGTCAAGGAATGTTATAAATTTTTAAGTAGTTTTCCGAAAAAAAAACATGGCCTTTTCAAAAACAAAAGCTAATCCTTTAAAATTCAACAACTCTTCAAGGAAAGGTTTGTTTTACCGAGGACTTCTTGAGGCCCGCGTGAACTATGCTACGCAGTCTGTTCTAAAATCTGAGTAATGGATAATGTTCTTACCTGAAACGACTGTTTAAGACAACATCATCAGTGAAACCGCAGCTCTTAAAGAAATCCACAGCGTCTGCGTCCGCATAAACAGCAATAGAATCGTACGCTCCGAGTATGGTCGGGTCCTTCAGCACCTGATAAGATATGAATGAAATTCTTTGTTTTCATTAGTGCTTGATCTGAGTTTATATTATTAGTATACCATCTTAAAAATAGTAAAAATGATAATAAAAACAACGAC
>JANCMA020543209.1:0-10205 GCA_024336925.2 Zoanthus solanderi
AACAAAAATCTTTAAATTAAATAAGTACATAATTAAAATGGCATATTCAGTTCAAATAGAATAAAATAGAAATCACAGAAAGTTGTAAAAAGAAAGATTTTAAAAAACAGAACTTTTAAATACTAACTCGAAGACAATTTTCACTAGCAAGTAGCAAAGCATTCACTGAAATTTATCAAAATTTGAAATTAGATCGTAAAAGAAATGTAGCAAATACCATGTTTTAGAATTTATTAGCATGGCCTTTGGGAATAATGTTCAATGTTTTAATAAAACAGAAGAACACAGCCAGTATTTGAAGTGTTTTCACACGTCGCCATTCCCGATTAAGGATGTACTGAATCGCTATCTTTAAGTAATCTTGTAAAAACAAGTCAGGAATCTCCATATTTTCGCTCCTAAATGTTCGCCACTACAAAACAAACCAATTTCAGCAATTATAGATCGGGTATTCAGTAAATGTGGCAAAAGATTGAATTCCATTTTAAAAAATTAAACAGAAAAACTGATTGAAAATGTCCCAAACTGCTTCACCAGAAACACAAACTTCAAACTTATCTAAAAGGCGGGAAAATTGAATCCAATTTTTTAAATGAAAATCAGTCCAGTATATGATTTAAAAGTGCGTATATTGGAGTACAGAGCAAATCTATAGTGATTTTGATCGTTAGTTAATAATTGAAGTTTATCGTTTGTATAGCTGTTTTTGCGTTCTATGGCAACGTCACTTGTTTGGCTCTTGTTGGCGATACGTGGCGCTAAGGTTTCGGAGTGTTTGTATTCCCAAGGGAAATTTCTACTGGTATCACCGGCCAACATGTTTATTTTGGATTTCTAAACACGAAATGTTTTGTCGGAAAGTTTGGACTTTGCTACGGGTTTAGTTGGGTTTGAAATTGACGCGCTTTGGTCAGAATTAAAACGAGGCTGCATCAGAAAACTCGTAATGCGCGTTTAGTTTATACCGAACGAACCCTCTTTTAAAAATGCTGGCTACACCCCTAGAATATATGCCAAGAAGCAGAGAGAAGCGACCGAAACGTTTGGCGAGGGAGAAAAACGGGGCAAAAACTAATGAGAAGAAATTCAACTGCCCGTTTCTCTAAAGGCTAGTTCACTTATAATGTCAAGTGTGAACCATCCATAACACGTGCTGGAATTTCACACATTCCTCGGTTCACTTCTCAGCACATATCATCGTAACGTAAAACCAGTTTCCTGACCGAAATAAATCTTTAAGCGAGTTAATATGTAGGGCGGCCATTTCGGTGACCTCACGTGGTCTTGGCGACCACAGGATACCCAGCCCACAGCAAAATCTTGGAGTGCGTTCTCCCTTATCGAAAGCAATTAAAAACGATCGATCTAAATCAAATTAATAGATGGCAACGCAGTGTACGCTGCCAAGCGTCTTGTTGAAGATATGCTTTGCACCATGCAAGAAGTTTGACGTCTGGAGGTCATGTAGCCCAAGTAGCTGTGGACGTGACGTATGCGATTTATATTACCGGAAGGACATTCTGTATTTAAATCTTTTTTTTTTGTCACGTATTTTTAAAAAATACCTAAATTGTTCAGTTATGACAATTTTTTTCCCTTAACTTGATTTATGAATGAAAACAGAAAACTTATTTTACCATTTGATTTAAAAACACTCTTTGTGCGTCTTCAATAAAACTAAAAATGGTGATTAGCATTTCGAAAAGACGGACTATTGCTTCTTGTTTGCTGCTGCCAATAATGTAGCTTGGGGTAGTCTTAAATTTAATTTCTTAGGCATTCAACCATAGTATTTCTATCACTAGGGCGAGAAATGTAGAAATTTTTAAAAAGATATGACTCTTTTTTTCCTTTCCTTGTAGCAGATGCCATATACCTAAGTGAGTGCAGTCAGCCCCAGCTTAAAGTTCAACTTACGTTTGGACAACCATCGTCCGACCACCATCTTTTTTGTCATCGGAAGTTTATTAATTTTGACCACATTTAATATTTGGCTTGGTCACTTCGCATTTCCGCTTTGCATATCTTAATTTTGACAATAGAACAACAAAATACTCAAATTAGAAAAAAACTAAAAATTATCAAGCCAAAGAAAAAATAATTATTCATCTTAGTACTAAACTTTCGGCTCCAAATGGCATTAGTAAAAGTTTTGGATTAAATATCTAATTACAAAAATTCCTTTCTTTCAACTGCTGTTCTCGATATGTCTATCCTATTATATATATATATATATATAGTTGCTCTAGCAAAGGATTAGGGCTCGAAGTGTTGTATTCTTGCCCTACTTACGGCGATGATCACAATAATTTCAACCTTGAGTTGTAGAAATTACGACTTAACAATGGTGAAATTAAAACTGGACGCAAAAATGTTTATTGCCGATTGTTTTTTAAAATAGCTTTGTATAGATGTTCTTGCAGACGTCATTGTTTACAATCTGTTTTATTAGCATGACTTGAGGTAGCGAATGAAAACATTTCTATAGAAATATGATTTGAGTTTAAATCTTGAAAATACTTGTTGAGCGAACAAAGAGAGGAACTTCTTGTCTCTGTGCATGCAGGTTCTAAAAAGATATCGCGGTTCAACTTCAAAAGTTCTGAGAACAGCTGGGTGGCGAAACCTTTATATAGAAGCCATTCATTCTCGTTATTAAAAATCCCCATTTGATCACAGGGACAGTGCTTAATAGCTTATCGGTTTCAGTTCACATTTTCAGATGAATTTATTTTACAAGAAACTTTCCGAGTATTCAGTACTTCAGTTTTATTAATCTTGTTAAGAAACTGGCGCACGTATAAACATGTAGCCCATTGTAGGCAAGTTGAATGAGGAACGACTTGCTCTAGTGGGTATGGTGTATATAAATTAATAAGCTTTACACTTGTCAGATCGCATGAAATTACACTTGCTCCTTAAACAACTATTCAACGGAACCGATGAGAATTGGTTTAATTTTTCTTTTGTATTAGGTTTATTAGTGCATGGTTTTTAGTAAAAAGTATTTATAAATTGTATTCATTTTCAAGTACTATCTAATGGTCTTAAATCATAGAACTTCTACTACTGTTGAAAATCTTGTTAAAAACATGTGTGAGGTTCCCAACAATAGAAGGTAATTTTATATAACACTTTAAAAAAATATTTATGTTTGTTTCCAAAATTGCGTTTTGTGACTTTCAGCTGGTTAAATTTTAACGAAACAAAATATGACATCTTTTCATATATGCAACGTCACAATTATTTACCATTGGCCATGGCATTGTTATTTTAATATCATTTTCATACTTTGAAGCACACCTCAAGTGGATGGAAACTTTAGTTGAAACCTATACCAGACTTTGATGCGGTTCCTCTCAAGTTCAGTCTCTGTGGGAGATGAGAGGGGAAAAGCGAGTAGTTCTTGCTACGCACTAATCACGGAACGTAAAGTAAACAGTGTTTTCATTTTCGTGTCGACTCTCAGCTCCCGCGTATGAACTCTTGCTAGTTCCTTTCAATTCAAGATGGTGCAGCGATTCCAGCAAAAGCAGAAATTTGCTTTAGTTGTGTGCCTGTGTTGTGTTTTATTTATTATTTTACACT
Organism: Zoanthus solanderi; assembly: GCA_024336925.2. Lineage (NCBI taxonomy): Eukaryota > Metazoa > Cnidaria > Anthozoa > Zoantharia > Zoanthidae > Zoanthus > Zoanthus solanderi. Next base: position 3,589 of record JANCMA020543209.1, read on the forward strand.
TCAGTGACCCAACTGTGTTAGAAACGTTTTCAACCAGAATTCGAAGTGTTCCCAGAGAATTTGATGTTATAGCACATCGAAGAGGTCAGTTAAACACGAGGTACGTGGTGTAGTGACAAGTAAAATTGTTAATGTGTGGCATGAATGGCTGCTATTGTGGTAATATTTAATTTAAAGATAACTTTCTTTAGAAAATGTCTTATTTCATTTGAACTAAGCAATGTTTATAAATAGCCTGAGGACAAACAGGCCGTATTAGCTTGAACTTAGTTAAAAAATTTTATGAAAGCCTTACCCAGCGCGGCTATTGTTTTACTGTGGATTATCAAAATTTCGCAATCCATTGAAAATTTGACTCGTATCTTTATTATAATGATAGTTTTAGCATTGTAATTGAATTATTTGGGGTAGAAGTCGCATAAATTTTGAAGTAACTGCGACAACAAAAGTTGTACATTTTCCCCTCGAAAATTACTGCTATCTATTTTTAAAATGATAATTTTCCATCGTGATATATTTTGATCAGAACGAAACCTGTAGCGGATGATTCGCGTTAGTAAAGGCCAGCTGAGAACATAAATTATTAAATATTAACCTAATTTCATATTTATATTTTCTTCCTCTGTAATCTGTCGATATATGTATTTTTATCTAACGTAATCATACGAATCGCCAAAGGAGAAACAATATTTTCATCTTTTATTTTGTAATTTTACTCGGAAGTACGGACCAATATCAACTTAATTTATTAGCAAACAAAAACTATTGTTAATGCTCGTTTAAGCTTACTTTTCCTTCGAGGAGAAAGCATTTATTCATACAGTTCATTTATAGGAAATGAGAGGGCTCCTCTGATTCCTGTTTCGGTTTGACCATAGCATTTCCTGTCTTTTGTTTATATTCTGTCATTTCGTTGTTTCTCGTTTTGGCCGGCAGTACAGTGTTGGCCTTGATGAAAACTTCACATTTTTTTATTTCTAAAAAAAAGTTTGCAATACAAAACCGGACGTTGACTAAGACAAAAATTAAATTATGTGCAGTACGTATCTTTACTACAGTTTGTTAAAATTTCTTAGCAAAATATATTGAGTTTCAACTTGAATACTGCAAGTAAAAAAAACATCATACATATGTACGTGCATGCCATATGATATTCATGTGAAAGTCCATTAAAAGGCAACAAAGACTAGTGAAATTGGCTAGAAAATAAAAACATGCAATTTTAAAAGGCCAAATAAAAAAATTAGTATTAAAATCAAATGAATAGATTTAGAAATATTACAATTTCCACTGGCCTGCAGTTAGCTTAGCTAATCTTGGCAGGTCAGTCTATTGACACAGAGGCAATTATATTCACAGTACACGATTAAAAATTTAAGAAAGAGAAGTGTATTTATATTAGATTGAACAAGAAAGAAAAGTTTGAGATCCAAAGATACTGACATTTGTGTTTTTTTCTAATCATTTTTTAGATCATTATTATTATTATCGATTTCAATATAACTATCTTTTCAGCTTTCAAAATGTCAAAAAGTACTCTTTTCATTTCTTTCCTAAAGCTATTTTTTTGGTAACGTTTACATTCTTTCTGGTATCTCATTCCACACTTTTGCTCCAACACTTGAAAAAGAAAGAAAGAGAGAGAGAGAGAGAGAGAGAGAGAGAGAGAGAGAGAGAGAGAGAGAGAGAGAATGAAAGAATGAATGAATGAATGAATGAATGAATGAATGAATGAATGAATGAATATAAAATAAATGATTCATGCGGGGTTTTTTTTGTTTAAAAAGCGTGTAGCTGGGCAAAGACCTGTGCAACCCTGTAAGACAACAATAGCAACTCTTTATTTATAGATTACAAAATGATAACTACTAACACAAAAGGCCCCTGATAACATAACTCCTTCATTTCGCTACGTGCGCATTAATGAGTGAAAAGAAATGAATGAAATGATTTGTCGGTAGATTTCTTATTTGTTAATGTTTTGCAGTTTAAACATTTTAACTCATCTCGCTCCAGCGGTTGAAGGGATAACACCATATATGGGCTATATAGGTATGTTGCACTATGAAGGCTATGGATTTCAAACAGTTTTTTTCTAAAATAGGGTATTTAAATTGGAGCGTTTAATCTTGGGTGCAGATTAGGGTATCATTTTTCACGAATTTGATTTAGTGGTTGAAGATTTTCTTTAGACTAAGAGAACCAGTTATTGCCATTCAAAATATTAAAACGATTGGGTTTTTTTTAGCAAAACTGTGCTTTATGATACCTGTTACCAGTCCTCCTCTTGCCTGGTGGCACATAGGGCCTTTACATCGCTTTTCCACCTTTCTCTGCTCTCTGCTCTCGACCTCACCTCCTCCCAGGTCCTCCTCCCAGGTCCTCCTCCCAGGTCCTCCTCCCAGGTCCTCCTCCCAGGTCCTCCTCCCAGGTCCTCCACACTGTCCCTCCTCTCTCCTTTTCCACAGTCCTTCACCATATTGTTTTTGGTCTTCTGCGTTTCCTTTTCTCTTCTGGTACCCATGTCAGCACTACATTACAGTCATTCTCCCTGTCTTGTCTCAAAACGTGACCAATCATTTTCCATCTCCTCTTCACTTCACAGCTCAATTGCTCCATGTCTGTTCTTTTGCGCACCTCTTCGTTCGTCACACGATCCTCCCAGCGACTCTTCAGAATCCTTCTCAACATTTATGTTAGAATACGTCTAGCATCTTGCCATCTTTATTGTTCATCTTCCAAGTTTCACAGCCGTACAACAAAACCGGAATTACTAATGTTCTGTAGAGTTTGATCTTTGTTCCGTTTCATGATTTTCTTTAAGGTCCATATTCGTTTCAGCCTAATGTATGCACTCCTCGCTTTTGATAACATATTTGTAAGGTCCCTCATCGCGCCACCCGCTCGACAGACTTTTGCTCCTATTAAAGTATGTGAATTCGCCAACGTCTTCAATCTCTTTATCATTGATTATTATCTGTCCTTGCTGCTTTCGATTTATCCTCATCATCTAGGTTTTGTCCCAATTTATCTTCAATCCTACTCACTTGGCCTTGGATGTAGCATTGCTTTCCTCAACTAAACATCATATTAAAGAGAAGACAGCAAGACTGGATAGTGAGGCCAAGGTGAATTATTTACAAAATTAAGAAGTGAAAATTTTTTGAAATAGTTTAAATGCCGAGATGCCATTTTATTTTGTAAAATAATTTGGATAGTACGTGTGTTTTGATTGATCTACAAGTGTGCTTTCATAGCGCTATGAAGCACGAAAATAACTTGAGTAATATGGTTGGCTGTCTTCAAGTTGTGAAAATTATAGTTTCATGAAAGAAATTAAAGAATACATACACGCTTCGTATACCGTCTTTTTCTTTGTTAAGAGAGGAAGAAAATAATTTTATAAAAGAAATAAGACATGTTCTCCGTGCCTTCATAGACTTGTTAAAAACCGAGGCGAACGTTTGGAAGAATTCTCAAGCAGGTGAAAACCCAAGACGCAGAAGAATGTTTTCTCCTCTCGAATTCTCAAACGTTCGCCTCGGTTTTCACCAGGTTATGAAAGCACAAAGAACATGTTTTATTTCTTAAATGAAAACAGGAAATGTGCTTGAATACCCTCGATTTTCCAAATTTATTCTGAAGTATTTTGAAGCTGTTTTCATTACCCTCGTAAACGTATCTTGTATTGAGTCATATAGCATATTAGTATGAGTGAATTGCGCTAGCTGATTGGTTAAAACACACTTGATAATTTAAGTATTAATTGATGCAGTTTTGCAAAGGAGGAATGTGAAAAGTAGACATGTCATTGACTTACCCCCTACCCCCCCGGGAAAGGGAAAAGAAAGGTTTGTAAAGAGACCCTGCCGACAAACAACCAACCTCCTTATGTTTAGGGGTTGGGGCTTTAATATCTATTTGCAATAGTGCATCGTCCTCCTATTTTAATCATGGTAGTTGATATTGCGATTGCACTGCTCTCATGGAGCTGTTTTATTGCAATATAAATATTAAATTAAGCGTAAAACACGAAGGTTATCTGTTATCATTAAGGTCAACTGAAGCCCAATTCCTATTATTAAAAAATAAATGAAGTCTAAAACAACTGAATGGATTAATTTTTAGAAGGGACATAACAATAGTCTTAAAAGTTATATCATAACGTTTGGTTATGGCATTTTGACAGTCTTCTGGCTATTCTTAGTTGCCTAACTTAAATAATTCGTGTTAAGTTGTTTTCGCAAGAAGTATGCAAACCTGCACGTGATCACTATCAGCTAGTAAAAGTACACTTTCAAGATATAAAAACAAAACACAGGCTTCATATGATAGCGTGCAACTGGAAATACGTTTGAACCGGGATAAGAGAGCACGTTCAGAAGTATTATCAGCACTTGAACAAGCAGATGAAAATAGTCTGCGCTTACCAACAGCATTTCGGAGTATAGCTGATTTAAGGACAGATAATTATTACACTAAATGAATTAGATTTTATGTGTTTGGTTCGTTTTCGTGGCTTGCACAATGGGCATCTTTTTTATCTGATCTGCCATTGTTGATTTTTATCACATGAAAAGACTGAAAATTTGGATGACAAGGATGTGAGACGCAATCTGACAGTGACTAATTTTCTAGTTTTTCTGTTCCTGAGTGAAACGATTTGTTCTCCTTCAGCTGGTTTCTTTGAATGTGTACATTTTCTGAGGAAGTTTAATATAGTGTTTTCTAATCACTGAGTGGAGCTCTTCATTTTATTAACGGTTTTCCCGACCCAATTCAATTCCTTCCTGAGAAGATATGATTTGATAACACACTCCTTATCAGTAATTTTGTATTCTGGTGCCTTTTGCTATCTTTCGTCATCTCGACGCCTAACTCATCTGCTAATTTGAAATTCCACTAAAGTATATTTTTTGAACGTACAATGATTTTTCTGCGAGTTTTATTAAGCGAAACCAGTTTACCGCCTGAAATTACCGTCTCAAGGGAGCTGATGGAGGTAACTATGCCTACTTACCCCGCTCCAGTGCGTGTGCTATTTGTCTTCTTTCAGATATTTGTTGTCACGCGGTCTAAGTGAATAGGACTGTGTTTTTAAAAATTATATTAGGCAGAACTTCGAAAACTAAAAAGAAAGTCTGTGTTTTTCTTATATATTTCCAAGTTCTACATGATTTTACGGGGAAAAAGTTTATATTTTTAAATAAAGTAGCTTTGCTTTTCACTGTTTGATAATTTCCTCTCGGCCATCGCGGGACGCCATGTTGAATCGTTATCAGCTTGGGATCAAGGAAAGCATGGAAGAGTCGATAAAGAGAGGACGCAACTGAATAGATAACCGCACTTGCGATAAAGGAACTATTTATATGAGGTGTCAATGTACTGATATAGGAGATCTGTAACTTGCGAACTTCCATCAGAAACCATAAATCTACTATTGGTTCAATTCAGCCTACCGCCATCTTGTTTATTTGGGCGTACTTTAGTGTTTTATCCGGATTCGCTGTTTATACTCGGTCTTCGTTTGATAAATTCATAATGTCAGAAGCTGAAAACGTCGAAGTATCAGTAGGAAACGTGGAAGGAGTTGTAAAAGAGAAGGAAACGAGAGAGAAACTTAGTGAGGACATGAAGGTATGGTTGGCCTTGTTATTTGTATCTCTAAGTTTGTTGTTTTACAAGTCAAGCCTTTTCGCTCTTTGTTTACAGCAGGGCCTTAATATCATCTTATTCGCTAACTTTTGAAGACGTTCGTTTACTTTTCATAAAAATTTAATCCGCTACCATTCACTGAAAATGATCCGTAAGTTGTTTAATTATAGCCAAGTATGGTTGCTCGAAAAGCAGGTTTTCCTACTTTAACCGTTTTCTTACTTATTACATTTGTGCTTTTGCCAATGCTTTCCTAAGCGTAGGAATAAATTACTGACAGTGGCAGGGTATTCTGCAGTTAAGCTCTTTCCTTTGCTTAAAGTTTTAGTTGGAAAAATTTAATCGCCATTATTGCACAAATTGTGAGTGTTTCACGTGCACAAGGCACTGACGCGAGGTGCTGAAATGAAGAAAAAATGGGTTAATTTCCGTTCTGAAGTGTATATATATTACTATAGAAGTAATGATCTGGGTAAGAGTTAGTTTGCATGATTAAACAATAATATTCGCCTGTACGGAAATTTTACTAAAGTATGCAATTTAGATAACTGGAGATGGAATATTGTATGCATTGTAATCCTGTTAGAAACTAATTAATGTTTTCGTGGCTATTGTGATGGGTATAATTTGCAGAATGAATGCAACTACAGTATACTAGGTCTGAGGAAATACATCTAAGCCTTCTTTTCCTGCATGCAACCCAAACTCAAACCACAGAGAAACATTGAATAAAGTTATTCAAAGCACAGGCTGCCCAAGCTGGAAATTACTCATATTAAAAATTTCCCGTACAAAGTCTTACAAAATTTAGTCAAAATTTCATTAACAAAAAATTGAAAATAAAGTTCACCTACCTTGAGTTTGCCTTGTGTTTGTCTCTTGTGTGTATTTTGGGCACGATTGGAGATGTTTTAGTGGGATTTTTTGCGATCGTTCTTCCACTCTATTAAAAGAAGTAAAGG
>JANCMA020543313.1:0-10204 GCA_024336925.2 Zoanthus solanderi
TTGCGAAGTCCATCATTCGTCTTAGCTGCATTAACTGCAGGATAAAACGCTGTTTCAACAGTCTTTTGTAAGGATTAGTGGGCTTTTTTCGGCTTTGAGTTTTCAAGATCACAACTAATTAATATTCATGAAAAAATTGGGACCAGAGAAAAGAGTCCGGATAATCGAGGTCCGTATAATCGAGGTTCGACTGTAGTATCGTTTCTAGTAAGTTAATTGCCATGCATCCCATGTTACACTGCACGCCTCGATTAGCATTGCTATACGCGTGTAGTTTTGGGTGTAAAATATAAATATTATCTTTGAACTACAAATTTTACTCGGTTCTGGTTATTTTATCATTCCCAGAATGCAATGTTGCAAATTCATTTTTTTCATAAAGCATAACACAAAATCAAAATCCGATTGATAAATTAAAATAAATGTGTTGTATCCGAAATTTCTAGGAAACATAATATATATTGGTACAAGTTTTCAAGAGCTTCTATTTCCTTTCTGAAGAACACTCGAGTGTTTATCGATTTGCTCAATTTCTTTTTACACGAGTGTTTATTGATTTGTTCAATTTATTTTTACACGAGTGTTTATTGATTTGTTCAATTTATTTTTACACGAGTGTTTATTGATTTGTTCTTAGATTGCTGAGGAGACAGGTCTATCCCCTTTGTGTTTGTCGATTTGCTCAACAGGTTGCGGAGGAGCTACGTCTTCTCACTTTCTGTAGTACTTACACGAGTGTTTATTGATTTCTTCACCAGATTGCTGAGGGGTTAGCCTTTCTTCACAAGAACATGATCGTGTATCGCGATTTAAAGCCCCAGAATATCCTGATATTTTCGTTGTCTCTTGGAATACTTGTCAATGCCAAGATAGCTGACTACGGCATTGCACGATATGCAACACAGTGCGGCTTGACTGCATCTGAGGGAACTCCGGGATATCGGGCCCCTGAGGTAGCGCGAGGTGATGTAGCTTACAACAAGGAGGCGGACATGTACTCATACGGTATGTTTCATGAACATCGTCCAAGTCTCGGTGAACAAGCTGTAAAACTCAAATCAAATCAAATTACAACTGCACCATAATTTTTCAACCGGTTAGAACAAGTAATAACTGTTATTATTATATGAAATACAGTTGTATACCTAATGGTAGCAAGATGAGAAAAATGATATCCCCACTCTCCCCCAGTGGCGATACCATTTTTATCAACACATTTGTGATATCATTTTTGAACCAATCAGCTTTTAGCATTTTCGCGCGGTTTTCAATGGTCCACGCGCACAGTGCTTTGAGTCGTTTGTTGTTTTTGACCCGTGCGAAAAATTTTAAACCTATAGTTAACGTTAAAAAACAACAAAGAAATGCCTTCCAAATTCGTGGATGTTACTGATAGACAGCTAGTTTATGATTAATTATTATAGTCTTGTTCATTGTTTCAGCCTTTGATTTTATTGAGTTCTGACTGTATACGCAAGACATGGCCTCTCAGTCGCTGTCCAGTATATCAAGTATTACATCAAGTGGCTTAAGACCTCGACACAAATAATAAAAAAAAAACACGGAACAAACCTAAACTTGTGCCGCGCTTCGCTGCCGGCACAAGTAATAAAAAGAAAATTACATGGCCGCTTGGAGCTACGGATTTAATATTCTTGTGTTGAAAACATATCTCTCATGCACTCGTTCGCTTCTCTCACTCGTAAAAGATATTATCAACACTCCAAGATAAAATCCGTATCTCCGCACAGCCGTGTAATGTCCTCTATATATTTTCCACATACAAAATGCAAATGAGCTACTTAACAAGATTATGTCTATGTCTGCCTACTTTGCAATGTTGGTATGAAATCATACTTTAAACTTCAAACAGAACTCACGCTGCACTCTCGTCCAAAGAATTAAGGCATTGGGTTTCAGACCAAATTGCATCTCTCTCGGTTCAGTTACCAATAGTGATCCTACTCGGAGATCATGAAATTACCGTAACTTTTTGTATAATAATAATGAAACTGGGGAAAATATGCACCGTAAAAATGTAAATTAAATAAATAGAAAACACCTTGTCATTCTGTTTTTGTGGAGCCCGTTCAAGAAATTCGCCAAACGTCTCCCAGATCCTCTTTTATTATACGTATCAAATGACCGTGAGTATATCTTTCGACCTGAAAACACGAATAGCAACGAGCTACATAAATAACTTGCAGATAAATAGACAAAAATCTGTAACAACAACAACAACAACGTTTATTCACCTTCAAATAATATGCCTGGTTTTTACAAGGACAATATATTCACTTATGATTTGTTAGGTGCTGGTTGGCTGGAATAATCATAGGGGCTAGACTAGCCAGGCAAAGAAAGTAAATAATGCTCAAATAACACTCGCTCTAATTTGTTTTAGTACCGTTTTATAGACCTGAATACAAAAAAATGGGTTTTTTGTGTGAAAAGGTTCGTAGAAATCACTATGACGTAGCAGAACCGCCTCGTTTCCCTCAACACTAGGGACCTTAAGCAACGAGGACGGCCACGCCAACGACGACGGTAAAGAACAATAGTAAATACAATAACTGCACGTTGGAATGTATAGAGCTCGGCAGCTGCACGGAGTTGTCGCTAAAATTAGAACGTGAAAAGACCTTTATTATAGTTGTCGAGACTATGAGGACGTAACAGCAGTTTGACTTCATTGGGAAACATTTAATCATTTTTCTATTCACAAAGTATAAGACAAATAAACCAAAAGCTAATGACCCGCAAAAAAAGAGAAAAGAGCGAACCAGAAACGTGATTTTTCTGAGCCGTCGTTGTTCGCGTTCCCGTCTTCGTTGCGTAAGGTCCTTAACTACTACGTTTCTACTACGTTATAGTGTTTTCTACAATTTTGGAAAAACACAAGAGATGTTTTTTTATTTCTTCAACCTAAAGAACAATAAAAATATTAACAATACTGACATTCCTATATGGTAAATCATTTAAGATGATCTTCTTCACTAGCGTACAACTTTATATAGCGAATAATCACATATTTATAGAATTTGTTAGTAATTTCCTTCCTAAAGAAAGAACGAGATTGGTCTGGGAATTTCGGATTACTTGTCCACTTACCTGTAATGTGGTCAAGTACAACCACGTTCATTCCTCGTCTACCTTTATCCAAACGTCTACCTTGGACCCAAATTGAACTTTTTCCACAAGAGCCTCGTTTCCCTGGATCGTCGCAAGCCTCGCTTCGAACGATTGCATGAACATAACCTGAAGAGAATTAAATATATGTAATTTGGAAGAGATCCTTGACTGTCCTATAATGATAAGCTAATTCATCACTTTGCTTATCGCAATGTTGTATATAGCTCATTGCAAGCCATTTTTTCAAATTTTTATAGTTGCAGCGTGTTTCGCAATTTTGAATTGTGACGTGTCTTGGTTGCAGTAACATACCCCACTCGTTCATTGCTATTAAACTTGAAGGTGGAGAAGCTCAACATCACACATAAAATGGTAGTGGATGGTTAGGTCAAAAAAACTACTAAAAACCTGTAAAAACTTTTAAATAATTGCTTGACGTAAACATAAGCTGTAAATTGAAATTAAATTTTTGTCGTACAAACAAGACTTCGTTCAAATACTTGCTTTATTGACTTACTGAAAACAGTGTAGTTTGGCAACTAGCCTATAAACTTCAGCTTGTACCTTTTCTCAACCGAGGTAGTCTTATTCTGGTGCGTATTACACTTGGCCCTCGTCCTTTGGGTTTGTAAGCCACACGTCGCCAGGACGGACGGCCTTTTGTAGAACCAATAATGGACAGTGATGTACGGACGTCAACGTAGACTCTGCGACCTGCAAGTCTATTAAGCTCTCTCAAGGCTGGCTTGATGTTTTCTTTAGTTACTGAACTTTGTATAGACACTGCGACGATATATCTGAAAAACAATAGGCACGAATTGAACAAATGTTGAAGTGAAACTACAACAAATAGATATCTGAACAGACATAACTAGAATGCTGCTGAAAATAATAGGAAAACAGTTACTGTTCATCAGCAGGATGCCTAAATTGTGTGTAATTCTACAATTGGTTTCGAGTCCATATAATCCATTGGTAAAAAACTTACTGAACCAGGGTTCCTGCGGCTTAAGAGCCAACAAATTTAAGACCTTTTACAGACTTTTTAATGCCGTAAGTAAAAAAATCTAAGACCAATTTTTCAAAAGAAAAAACAGAAATAGAAACCCTTCCTAATAAACACGGTCACACCTTCACAAAAATCGATTGCCATGGTATAAAGGTCTTTTTTATAACTTATTGCATCTTTTATCAAAGCTTAGTAAAGCCAAATGATGTACTATCCTCGGATAACCAATATGGCGTTACTAATAACATCATCAAATGCGGTGATTGTAATAAAACCTACCGTGTTAAAACGGGTAGATTACTTCGTACACATGTTGCTGAGCTTCGCAAGTCAGTAAAGCGTCAGATCACAAATCTGCTATTTCATATCACGTGCATGATAATGATAATGACCAAACAACCCACAAGTGAAAAAAGTCTGGAAAAGCTTAGTTATTTTTTAATTTTAAATTTAGTCCAGTGTAGAAGAAGATTTTTACTAATCTTAGTTTAACCTGATTAATTCTTTTCAACAGTTCAGATCAGTTTACTGGCTAGTTCTTTATGGTTTACTAGAAATTAAACTGCCGTTTGGTTAACCAAGCTGGTAAAGTACCAGTCTATCGTGCGGGAGACTCGGGTTATGATTCCCGGCCGGACCAACACTCAGGGTCTTAAAATAATTGAGGAGAAGGTGCTGCCTTTGCTCTAACACTGCAAATGGTTAGACTTTCGGGTCTTCTCGGATAAAGATGTTAAACCTTAGCTCCTCGGAGACACATCTGTGTGTATGTGTGTGTCTGTCATGTGAAAGGTCTCCGTCCACCTTGGAGTGGTAAAGATGGTGTCCCCAATTAGTAGGCCTTTGGCCAGCTAAATAAACTTGACATATAAATACAGTCATTATTACTATTACTATTATTATTACTATTATTATTATTATTATTATTATTATTATTATCAATATTAAATGAAGTTCTAAAATAAATTTGAATTTTACGTATAAATAGAACAGACGATGATCATGTTGATCGAAAACGTATGATAAATTTTATAACTTAATTTTAACATCATATTTTAACATCATAAGAAACATACTTTATTTTTATTCATATAAATAGAAATATACTATAATAGTGTGATAATAACTCGACCATAAGAAATGTTCGCATCACCATGTTGAAATTTCTTTCTTTTTTTATAAAACAGAGCAAGGCAGCTGAAGCTAAGAAATCAAGGACACTTGCTACTATATGCCGCCAAGCATCTCAGCTGAAAAAAGATAATCAGTTAAGAAGAAACGACCTTAAAATTGAAAAGAGTATTGTTAGCTAGATTCTAGTTTTCTTAATTCAAACAGTTAGACACTTTAGGTCCTTGAAAACACTGGAAATTGGCTACATCATTAGAAATTGTTTGTTTATGTACAACTTATGTAATCATAAGACTTTTTAGGATTTCTTACGCTATACATGATTTTTGGACACAATACAAAAACATAATTAACGATTGACTGAAGTGATCATTATTGTTGCACCTCGCCTGGCAAATAACGACACAGAATATGACGGATTTGGGCTGCAAGTGATATAAAACAAGCTTTCGCTTCAGCCTACATTTTCGACGATAGATTTTAGCGCTTTCTGAGACGAGCAGTCCATCACTAATGTCAAACGTGCGTGTCCATTGTTCCTTACCACGCGGTCGATTAGCTTTTTTCTAGGCAAGACTTTAAGTTATACAATTTAAATTATCATTATGTCACACTCTACACTTTTTAGAGCTTGACGTATTCACTCAGGGCGTGAACTCTTTAACGACGTTTCAAGGGGAAAGCAATGTTATTCCGTGGTTTTTTTCGTTACGGAAATCCACTCCTTACGTACCTTGTTCTTGGTTTTATGACGGATCTGAGGAAGTCTCGTAGTTTTTTACCTTCTTCCTTTTTACCGTAAACATCAAAAGACTTTCGAATGAGTGGGGTACCTAAAAAATGTGAGAGAGAAATAGTTCATGAGAAATAGCTTAGTGTCCTTAAGAGAAATCGATTAATTATGTAGTGAGATCAGAATTGCATGTATATACACTTGGCCCTATCAACTATGAATTTCAATTACTAATATTTAGTATGTTATAAATATACAATTACAAAACACTACAATAAAAACATATAAACGATATACAATGTTCCTGAATTTCCCCCCCCCCTCCCCCTCCCCGCAACTAAATAGCAACAAAATAGTGCTGCGGGTCTAGCAAGTGAACACAAGCCATTTAAATCCTCGTTTACACACACACACACACATATACAACTTAACATCATATAAATCGGTATTTCCGAATCATAATACAACTTTAAAATGGGTAAACGTTTGAAAACTAGACCACAATGACTGGCTACTATTACTCTCTTTGCATAAAATACTGATATGCAAATACAAAACCACACCTCCTTTCGTTCACATAACACACACATTTTTGGTCTTGGGGGAATTCAGGTATACATTTATCAGCTCTTGTGCATTCCGCTTCGCTCCATTTATCCGCAGATAAATGAACCATTTCTTTTAACCTGACTATATTCATGCTATTGACTGCCTATAAGGATAGTTTGGTAATACTTTAGGTTATTGCTTTGAGTTTAAAAAGTTTCCGTTAAACTTGTTTGAAGCTTACATTTTAAATTGCAACTAAAATCTTAATTCATTTCTAATCTTGATAAGAATGAAAATATGTCACAAGCAATTTGCGTTCCATCGATAGTAAGCATAACTCTTAAATCGCTTATTTAAAGAAAGTAATTATAGCAATATATTGTTAATTTTCCTTATTCAGATTTTTGCTGGTAACACAGACATGCATCATATTGTGTACAATAGTCTCCCGCGTCCAGTTATGGCGCTCTATGTTCGTATTCATCCCCAAACTTGGTACGGATGGCCTACGTTGAGAGCAGAAATTTACGGTTGTCAAGGTTGGTGATTTTAGAAAGAAATACTAAACTGTATACATACGGTATACATACATTTCAGTAACCTGAACTTGCAATATCACTCTAACTAAAAAATATTGGGGGCGGGTATAGTTGGCGCAGTTGTTAGATCTCTGCTTTCTGACCACAAGGTCCCCAGTTCGATCCCGGCTCTGCTGAGATTTGTATACTTGTGTGACCTTCCTTTCCGCTTAAGCTAACTCAGCTTTCCATCCTTCCGGAGTAGTTAAATGAGTACCAGCATCTGCTGGGAGTTAACCTATGATGGATTAGCGTCCCATCCAGGGTGAGTCAAACATTCTCATTCACTTAACACTACAGAAACCGGAGATAAGCGCCGGCTCCATGGGCCACCTGGCTCCTAAAGGATTTAGCATTAGCTTTTTATAATGGCGTCAAGATGATTACAAAATGGGAGTTCGTTTTCTTTGAGGTGTATTTCAAAATTATTACTGTTAAATTATTTTGTTGGTTTTAACAGCTGCTCTCTGCAATGCTGCCCTCGGAATGCAGAACTACCGAATCAAGAGCAAACAGCTGACCACGTCTTCAACGTGGGCTCAGGGGCGTCATGTCTACTCTGCAACTCTTGCAAGGCTCAACAAGGGTTCCCTTGACGGCAAATATGGTGGCGCTTGGGTATCCAGGATTAGCAATCGCTATCAGTGGTACAAAACAGATTTCAGGAGGCACGTGCAAGTCACCAAAATTGCTACACAGGGACGATCTAATTATAACTCCTGGGTGAAGCAGTACTACATACAGTGCAGTCAGGACAATATCCACTGGAGTACATTCAGATTTAAAAACTCGGATAAAGTAATTCTCATATTGATTAACGTAGACATTAGGGACAGCTCTTCGTACATATTTAAACATCTGGCACAATCAGATGATTGCCGAGCGGCTTGTTGTAGGGAGTGATTCCAAATAACAGACCATGGAACGAGCTTTTCATTAAGATTAAGGGACCCGTGAATATCAAATTGCTCATACCCATTTTTATAAACCAACGACCGCCAAGAGGCAAGACGTCTCAAAACATAAAAGTTTCGATTTTTATAAAAATGACTGAGAAACTAAAAAATGTTGTCACTGCAGTTAAATTTATTATACTTCCGTTTAACCCTCCTTGGATAAACTTGGAGTAAAACAGAATAGAGTAGAAATGAATACAATGGGTTAAACCATAATAGAATAAGAGATTAAAAGAGACTAGGAGAAAAGATATGATTGAAAGAATAGAAAGGAAACAAAAATAAACGGTTGTTCATTACATGCACTAGCATTTTTACAGGTGTTCCAAAAAAAATGTCGTTTTCAAATTTCTCCAAAATATCATTTTTTGTATCACTAAAGAAATCTTTAAATTTACTTTGAAGTGACGATAACAAAGTTTATTTTTCTTATTTAAATCCAAATTAAAAAAGATCTAGCAAAACCTACATTGAAAAAGGTAGAATCGCAATGGTAATAGTTGATTTCTTAGGTTTTATTTCTTAACTCGTTTAATATACTATTTAAAACCGACTATCTATTTATTCAAACTGTTCAGATAATATTAATTGCCACGAATACTTAATTTATTCTAATGAAGTCCTTTGATGCTCTACAAGCGTTTATTAAGAAGATTTAAAAATGAGGTCAACAATAACAGTGAAAATGCTAATAGCCTTGATTTTAGAATGCAATAACTGCACGTTGGAATCAACTAATCTGATCAGCTGCTTACCGTGAAAATCTCAAAACGTTTATAGGACGCCAACGCAATACTATAAGCATTTGAAGTCTTTCAAGCCTTTCATAGCGAACTTTTCCAGTTTCAAACTTTTGTAAAAATTCACGAGAAGAAAAAGTTAATAGTTTAAAATGATTTTTTATAACCACGTTAGTCATTTCTTAAACTCCCTGTTAGCTTTTGATGATCTACGTCTGGTCCGGTCCTTAATGCGAGAGAAATCATAGTGGAGAATTCAGTTGTCCTTTTCATCATGAACGTGAACTTTTATATTATCGAATATCAACTCTACTTACTCGTTAAGGCACTGTGCAAACATTTCAGCAACTTGTCTTGCAATGGCGTTGAAGTTAATACCGAGACTCCATGTTTCGACGAAAATGCATGTTACAAACAAGAGACAGTCATTTTTCACAAACAACTAAACTCATAAATAAAATTTTTTAATTTTCATCATGGCAAGTATGTTTATTTATCGAATGACCTACATTCATGCTGTAAATCAGTTATTACAAACAACTTCAAATAACAAATCGTTTTCACCCGAAAATAATCGAATAAAGAAAAAAATAGTAATAGTGTAAAACGTACAATATAATATATGTTCTCTTATCACAACTTTTTAAATCTTATATGTTTGCTTTAGATCTTTTCTGGTAACCGTGACAGAAACACCATTGTGGAAAATGCTATTGATCCACCAATCGTCTGCCGTTACATCAAAGTTCAGCCAAGACTATGGTATCACCGTATCGCTATGAGACTCGAGTTTTATGGTTGTAAAGCCGGTGAGTAGGTTTTTCCTTATTCATTTTAGTATAGAAGATGCCGTGCGGAGATACATATTTTTTCCCTTAAGTGTTGAAAAGAATCTTTCATGAGCGGATGCAGCGAATGGAGAAAAAATATAATTCGAAAACAAAATTGTGAAGAGAATATAGCTAAGATGTCAATTTACTTATTTACAATAAACTAAACTAGGGTTCGAAATGGTAAAATTAAAGCGCAATTCTTGTAGGATGTGGCTATAAAGATGAGCTAAAGTATAGATAGCACAAACGTGCTACTAGCTAACTTGAACCCACTAAATTGGGCACTATGGCTATGTTGGTAGCAGGCTTTACCCTTTTAAACTACCATAAAAAATAGTGAGTCTGATTGCTAGCACCCACGGATAGCTGCCTTGGATTTTTAGGCGTCATTAGAACGGCATAGCTAGCAAACAGGCTCAGTTTCCAAAAAAGAACATAAGATGTATTACGCTTTTACTACATCTTGTGTTCTTTTTGGGAACCTGAGCCTGTTTGATAGGTATGCCATGCTGATGACGCCTAAAAAGGTCGAAAGAGCTGTCC
>JANCMA020543416.1:0-10203 GCA_024336925.2 Zoanthus solanderi
TAATCTCGGAGAACTGGAAAGCTCGTTTTCTAGTCGAAAGAGAGCGAACTAAAATTCTAAATCACCGTTCACGCCACGTCGATGCTACCAACGGTTTTTTCGGCGCTTTGTAAACGCGAGGTTATGACAAAAATAAACATACTAGTTGAGGCACAGTGCAACACAGCACGTGTATACTTACTCTCCCAAAACCCCAAAGGCGATTTTTCCTTAAGCGCTATTGTTTCTAACAATCAATCAGAGTGAATTTAAAAATAATTTGACAAGTGTTGGGAAAATCCTATGAATGTTTTTATTTTCCATGAGCGAGAGCGTGGGTAATATTTTTGTCAAGTGAATGAAAATTATAGTTTTAAATAATTTTTTCGATATGAATCTAAATGAAAAGCAAACGGAAATATTACAGTTTGCCAGAAGTGGACACAATCTTTTGATTACTGGTCAAGCAGGCGCTGGTAAATCGGAGGTGGTAAAGAGGATTTTGAAGGACTGTCACACCGACAAACGAAATGTTGCAGTACTCTGTTGAAGTGGTTGAAAAAGGTAGAGGTTATCGTATAGGACGAAGTCAGTATGTCAAATGCGCGACTGTTCGAGCTCGCTAACGCGGTACACCATAGTTTGGCATCCGACTCTGAAAAAAGATTACTTTTCGGAGGGAAACATTATTTTAGTGGGAGAATTCCTTCAGTTGAGACCTGTTCCAAATCTTTTTGATGATGGAAACTTCATGTTTCCGTCAAAATTGTTTCAGGAGGCGATCACGCACCGTTTCGAACTTGCTGAAATAATACGCCAGTCGCAAGCTGAAAAAAATTTCCTGGCAGCACTAAAGGAGATCAGATTTGGAAAATGTTCTTCAGAGACGGCAGATTATTTTTTTAGTCTCCGGCGCGAGTTGGATGAGCATACCCAGAAAAGTGCATTGCACATTTTTTTCAGAAAGCTGCCAGTATACATGTTTAATAAAAGTGCGATTGAAAAGTTGGAAGGTGAAATGTTTTCCTGCGTAGCAAAATGTACAAGAAATGGCGAGATAATGCAATGGCCGGGAGTGAGGACACTGTTGTTGAAGGTGGGTTGCAAAGTTATGCTAGTTTGGAATAAATAAGATATGTTAAGGAATGGGTGTTTGGGAGTTTCGAAGGGTATGGGAGACGAGTTGAAAGTGTGGTTCGAGGAGGTTGGTGTGGTTATGATTGCCGTAAAACGTGGGTTAAGAGAAATCGTGGTGGTGAAATTGTTGGAAGTGTGTTTCAGTTTCCTGTTGTGCCTGCGTATGCTGTTACTTGCCACAAATCACAAGGCCTTACACTACCTGCAGCAATTGTTCATTGCTCATAATAATATTTGTCCCAGGGCTGCTGTACGTAACAATTTCCCGTGTGAGATCTGCTGATCACCTCCAGCTGCTCAATTTCAAGCCTGACCAGTTACTAGACGATCAATGCTGTGACTCTATTGGCCAAAAATTGAATAATATGGAATGCTGCAGCAGAAAACAGCTGGACGAATCGATGTTTGAAGTACACGACGATAAATCTGAGATAAATAATTGTGATTTGGATAGCGAAGAAGGTTACAGGTTTCCCTTTGTGTTAATAGATGATGGGGTTATCCGAAATGCGTTTGAAAGTGAGGGCCCATCTGGAGATATGCCAATGAACCTTGTTCAGGTATATGAACAGCTGGAAAAACATGAGTCAGAATTGTCAAGACCACCACCAAGCTTTATTTTAAAAGAAACGTTTTCAACACTTTACCCAAGAAACTTTCTGTGAATTTGGAAAAGAAAAGAATGAAACCTTGAAGAATCTTCTTATTGCAGACTAGAAACCTTTCTTAGAAGCTTTTACAAATATCATATGGTACAAATCTTTTTGATCATTGAAAAATATGTCATGGAAAACCAAGATGAAGCTGTAACTGTTAATATTTCAAGGGCTAATTTAACTGATGCCACTGGACAGCTAAATGAATTTTTTCAGTCAATAGAATCTAATGGTTACGTAGATCTATTGTGTTATGCCACTGGTTTACAGGATTTTTCAGCTGCAGAAAAGCCTGCAGAAATTTCTATTTCAATTTTACTATATACAAATTTTCTGAAGGTATTGGCATCTATGGTTAAAAGGGATTTATTTGGAAGATGAGGCAGTGAGGTTTGATGTGGAGCAAATGTCAGTTGCAGGGAAGGCGAAGGTGCGGCATGTAGGAGGCTGGGTTATCAAAAAGATTCTTGAAAGTTCAAGAAAATATGTTCAGAGGAACATGTTCTCTTTACAAGCAGAAACATCAAGATCTGTAAGAAGGCATTTTGAAATATGTGAGTTAATGGATGAGAACCTTGTAACTCCATTTGCAAAACTTGAAAGCACTAAATTCAAGGACACCCTCCAAGTTACAGAAGCAAGGCAGTCTAGGAGAAGAGGCTAACAGATCACTTTGGGTTGGTATTCCAAAATCCATTAACATTTTATCTGATGCGCCCAAAACAGCTTCTGGATCCATCTTTTATATTAAGACAATAAAAAAGTATTGCTCAAAATTTAGTATCCATTCTTGGTTTTATAAGCTTGTCTGGTTTTCTGGTTTTTTCTAAGCTTTTTCTGGTTTTTTCTAAGCTTTTCTGGTTTTATAATCTTTTCTATTAGCACACTGTGGTACTGCATTTGACCTTCATAAATTTGGCTAATCTTTTATCTTGGTAACAGATTTCGTAGTCCTCTAAGATCATATTTCAATCTATTCTAAGTATAAGCTCCTACAGGACCCCTTATTCAATATATTTTAAAGTTCAGGGAAGACACTGTAATAAGGTCCAATCCATGTGTAAACTGGCCTTTGTAGTTCCCTGATTTTCTTTAAATTAGAACACTGAAGGGGCGTTTCAACTGTTAATATGAATAAAATTTGATATGCTTTGCAGACTATTTCTCACCCCTGTTTGTTTGATCCCCCATTAATTATTTGAGTCTCCAAAAGTTCACCTCCAACTATGTTAACCTAAAAATAACATTTTAAATTTTAAAATCAATTTGTAATCTGTTTGCCAACCTTTTCTTCTTGGAATTTTTTGATAACACCCTCCTTAACCTTTCTTCTTCACATAAAATTTGCAACCTTTTAAAAGAAAGCATATATATTAGAAGATTTTCAATTTTGATTATTCAGTAAATATATATTTATATACTTGTTAACATTGTACTCGAGAAAAAGGTATTTTATATTTACATTATAACATATGATAAGCATGCAGTTATTATTAAATAAACTTTATTATACTGAGCAGACATTTCAAAGCTAATTTAATCAAAAATCTGGTGTTAATTGAGTGTCAGCATTATATTTTTCTAAAGCAAAAAAAAAAGTTTCAATGAATGAAATACAAATTAGAATGATTTGTTATGTAATATGTAATTCCTGTATAAATATCTTACATATATAGCCATGAATACCTGCATCAAAAACAACATTTTTTGATCAAGGATATCCTCAGCAAAGTGGTTTCGCATTTTAGATGCAGAATCTAAATCAAAGGGTTGGGTTGTCAGTTTCTCATGTACATTTAGACTACGACAGCTTTGGTTGAATGCATATGCATCCTTAAAATGCTTCCACAGTATAGGATTTCCATTCACTTTGAGACATTTTGGCTTTCCACTCAGGTTGCTCTTTTCAAGATTATTCCTGATTTTCTTTATATTGTGCTGTGTTCAAAAAATAATCTCATTGAATTATTTTTATCCTTCAAACGTTTGTTACCATATATATTTGATTAATAAGTGTGCCCATTCGTACCTCACCCTTCCCTATAGCAGCTAGTAAATCTGGCAAAAATGTTTGGGTGAGCACACATACTTAAAAATGGGTGCTTTCAGGGAAATATGTCTATGGCCCTCCTATAGCTAATAAATATCTAGATTGCTTGTGCCTTCAGCACTCAAACACTCCCTGCCCTTCAGATGTCTGATGTATGTCCCCCTCTCAAATAAATCCTAATGGTGCCCATGATTTGATCATTAATTTTTAAACTGTGTTTGCAAATTAAAAAATGCAGCAAAATAATACAAGTCCATTACGTAAATCCAGTTCTGTTACAACTTATTCCTTTTTCTTATTAAGCTTAAAACTAACTCCGTTCTTTTATTCACTAATTTCACTTAAATTTAAGTTTCATATAATATCTTGATAGTTTGGAATAAAATACAAGCTTCTTGTTGAATATGTCTTAGCATTAATTTTATACCTGTAATTATACATAATTTGCACGGTCACCATTACTTTTAAATATTTTATAGTAAACACCCACATGTTTGAGGTAAACATAAACCTCTACTTGCATTATTTTTTATATCTTTATTGCCACAGCAGGCAGTGCGATCAATATAGCCACTTGTAAAATTTCTAATAATGAAATATCACAATTAACTTGCAGTACCTTGGGATCCATCAAGAAAATCATTGGTCTCCGAGTGTAGAGGTTTGGTGTGATAAACTTTTCTGCAGCAGGATTTTTATTTCTGAAGTGGATTTTCACAAATTGTCTGTTGCAATCTGCCCCATCCAAAACACACCAGTATATGCCAAAAGAATAATTGATATCACTGGTTGATTTATCTTCAGTATCATCTTCGTTAAGTGTCCCTAGTTTCCCACTCCTGAGATTGGATGTGATATGAGTCGTTGTTCACTGTTTTCTATCCTTGCCATATCTTCTGTGATGTTTAACTTTCTCATGTCTTCTTCTAGTACTTCACTCCAACTCCTACATACTGGCCTTCTACTTTCAACCTCCAACTCCATTGCACTCCTAAGTATGCTATTCTCATCCCTACGCTTTACATAACCAAACCATCTCAATCTCATTTTCCTTAATCTATGTTCAAGGTTCGCTAATCTTCTTCTGACTTCTAAATAATAGTAATCTTGTTCTGCCATCTTATTCTTGACTCTGTATCTCAACATTTTATGATTACAACTAGTTAGCAGTCCTTCCAGTCATTAATTTCTGTTAGTGCCCAAGTTTTTGCAGCATACAGCAATGCAAGCCTCACTCATGCACAGTAAACCTTCACTCTTTCCTTTAGTGGAATGCAATGGTTTACTAGCAAATTAAGCTTGCCAATTCTTTCCATTTATAACTTCAAGCACATGGTATCTCTTCTTTTATTGCCGATTCTTCCCAACTTCCAGAGGAAATCATACCACCAAGATAACGAAGGCTGTCCATTACTTCCAGACTATCTTCTCCCAGCCCAATGTCTGTGCCACTCAGCCACAACTCCCCTCACACTCATTGGACATCTATAATGTTATCTCCTGCTTTTTCACAGATTTCCGAACCCCAAATATCTTAATGGCGGCACTGCTTTTCACAACATTGACAGCATATTGAGTTTGCTCCAATGCAACTCCTTTGCTGCAAGCCCTACATGCGTACCTTCCCCTTTGTGGCCTAACAGCTGATTCTCTAGCTATCACGATCAACTTGGTCTTATTTATGTTTACCTTTAATCTTCTTGTTTCTTTTTTGTTTTTTCCATACACTAAATTTCCTAATTACTGCCTCTTTTGAATCAGCTGTTACCACTGGTCATCGGCGTACATTACAAGTCCCATAATCCAACACCTCTACATTTTAAATATTTACAGCTTTAAAGTTAACTTATAATAAACCTTCATTAATTTTATTCTTTTGATAGACTGCTATATGAATGTTTCTATTATAGGCCCAAATAATAGTTCTGTTTAGAATGCTTAGCTTGTAATCAATTGAATATAGCTAGCCATGGCCTAATGGTTTTATTACAGAAATTATAGCTACAATTCATAAATTTATTTTTTTTTCACCTCACGTGAATTCTACTTCGAGCATCTTGCAGACTGTTTCCCAGAAGATGAAATAGAGGTCACTTAAGCTACAGCTTCCACAAGGGAATTGAGGCCCTGTTTATACGTCGCATTTAATGAGACGTATTTAATTGATGAATTTTTTTTAGTCTGGGAGACGAATTAATGTCGGTTCATTTTAGACGTCGAATATAATTTCGATGTCGTTTTGTGCCAGCATTGATTTTTATCAGCGGAGAACTTCCAAAAACAATATGGCGTCGTTCAGAGAGGCAGTAATGCTAAAGATTGCTCTGGCGAGGCGAAGGCGTAGGAATTTATCTTTTCAAATGGCAACGCTTGTAGCAGTTAGACAAAAATGGGCAAAAGCAAGTGGGAGAAGAAGAGGAACGTTTTCGTAGTGTTCGAAGGTTTGAGAGAAATGCTGGGTGGTGGGAAATGGTGTGGTCAACTTATGACAATGCAAGATTCAAGAAAACTTTTCGTGTGACACGCCAAACGTTTTGCTATATACTAGAGAATATCAGGCAGGATATCACAAAGGATCAGGTGACTGAGATGCCCATTTCTCCGGAGTGCAGATTAGCAATATGTCTTTATCGGCTGGGGAGGGGTGATTACCTGTACACAATAGCAGAATTGTTTGGCGTTGGGCTAGCAACTATCCATGTCATTGTTAAGGAAGTCTGCGAGGCGATCGTTAAAAACTTATGGAGGAAGGTAGTGACGAATCATTTCCCAACTTCTGAGCAGGATTTTACAGAAGCCATGGTAGACATGAACCAACTTTGGCAATTTCCTTGGTGTTGGGGAGCAATTGATGGTTGCCACATCCCCATTCAGTGCCCACCAGGTGGAGAGGAAGCTTGTAAAGAGTACCATAACTTTAAAAACTTTTTCTCTATTGTTATGATGGCCATTGTCGATGCTGCAGCAAGATTCATGTGGGTCAGTATAGGTTTTCCAGGCAATTCACATGATTCCATTATTTTTCAATCTACACAGCTTTGGAGTGATATCATGGAAAAGAAAGTGATCCCTGAATTATCACAGAACATTCAAGGAACAGACATTTATCCTATGATTCTAGGGGATTCAGCTTTCCCTTTTCGTATTTGGTTGATGAAACCTTACTCCAATGCTGTTCTGAGTGCTGAACAGCACTATTTCAACTACCGCCTCAGCAGGGCAAGAATGGTAACAGAAAGAGCTTTTGGCCAGCTGAAAAGTAGATGGAGAGTTCTCTACCGTAAATCATCTTGTCAACCTGATGCCATTAAATGCATTGCATTAGCATGTGTTGTTCTTCACAATATTTGTATAGACATGGGTGATTCCCTACCATCGCAGTTAGACTTAACAGAGGATCCAGCACAACATGGGAGAAGAAGCAGGAAGGAGGTCAGAGAACTACTGATGATGAGAAACTGCACCATGAAGAAGGATAAATCACATCATGCAGAAGAGATAAGAAAAGCACTTCTCAACAAATTTTGGGAAGAGAAAGAAGGGCAGTAATCTGTAAGCCCTAACTTTTCTGTTTTCGCTATATCTTCAATATATTCAAAAAGAGCTACAAAGTAACAGCATATAGCTAATCAACTGTTCAACGTGGAATGTGCCCTTAATTTACTTTTAATTGTTTGCTGTTTGCCAAGTAGGTATTTTCTATTGGCAAGGGAGTTTGCTGGATATAAATATTAAATAAAGGGAGCATTCTTCAATGAGAGGGTGGCACTCCCACTAAAAAGTATGCAACACATGATAGTATGCTGTTACACTTGTTAATTTAAAAAATGCAAAAACTGCAAATTTTAGCTAGTCTCCAAAAATTGCAAGAATTACGAAAACTGCAAGTTTTTGCAAACTCTGCGAAGTATTTAAATTACAATTCATCCAAGGCCTGCTACAAAAATTGCAAGACTGTAAAAACTGCAAAACTTACAAAACCTGCAATTTTTTGAAAATTCTGCAAACAGTGAAGTTGTCAAATTAGTTTGATCCAAGGCCTGCTACAAAAATTGCAACAATATCTACATTCAAATTTCAGAATGTTTACAGAGCTTTGCTAAAATTTGCCTTTTTGGAATAGTTTGTAATTTTGAAGTGCCTTGAATGAATTTTAATTTGAATATTTCACAGTTTTTGCAGCACTAAAATTTGTAATTTTTGCAAATTTTGTAACTTTTTCAGTTTTTGTAACAGGCTTTGGATGAATTTTAATTTGAAAATTTCAGTTGTTTGAGGAGCTAATTGCTAAAATTTGTAATATTGTAATATTTTGCAGAGATTTGCCAAAGTTTGTAATTTTTTCAATTTTTGTAAATTTTGCAATTTTTGCTGATCTTGTAACAGACCTTAGATATCTTTTGAAAATTTTGGGGCAAAAGTGTAACTATTTTTTTCTAGTTTTGAAATATCAGCTATTATTATTCCTGCAATATTTGTTGGGACATTTAAATATATGATTGACAAGAACTCAGTGAAACTCTGGTTGGCAAAAGTCTAATTTTGTATTTCTTCTATTTGGGAAATCTGCTATTGCAGTTTTTGCACAGCTTTGCAAAAATTTGCAGTTTTTGTAATTTTTGCAATTTCATGCTTTAATATTATTTTCTGGACATAAGTTCTGAATTAAGCCATTTGAGTACAGGACATTTTCAAAAAATACCATATTCTATTTATGGCAACATTCAGTATTGAATAGTTTGAAAAGTAAAACAAAAAACAAAAAGAGAAACAAGTATTTTCACACCTTTGAAATTTTAATCCATTTTAGAAAATAATTCAGATAGTAAATGCCTTGTGATTGGTTGACAAGTGTGCTTTTATAGCACTGTGGAGCATGAAAATGACATTGTGCTCTGGAATTTTCCCAACAGTTGGTCTTGGTTTTCACCAAGGCTGTGAAGGCATGGAGTCCATGTTTTATTTCTTAAATATTCTTATTATAAATTTTTCTTGGCCAATTTCGAAAAAAATTGGATTAAAAAATTTCGTCTGACAGCCAAACTGGACTCGGCCTACAGCCTTGTCCAAATTTGACTGACCTCAGAATTTTTTCATCCAATTATTTTCAAATTGGACAGCATGTAGTCCAATTATATACAAATTACAGTATCTGGCGAGAGTTTAAAGTCCCACAAAAAATTGAAAACAATGCTCATGATAATGTTTGGAAGAGCAAAAAATAATGGTATTTTTGAAAGATGAGTTTTCAATTTAGGGTGAAATAATATACAAACATTTAAAGCATATTACTTAAGTGTATTATTAACAACCTCTATGGGGAATTGTTCCAGAAGACTTCTGAGTTAGTGTAATTATACTTTGATGAATAAATGTTGTGTTGTTTCACAAGCAAAAAAAAGTCTAAAAGCAATGTCAATAAAAGCATGACAGTTGGTATGGTGTGTCGGTTGTTGGTTAAACCTGTTTTTTTATATATAAACCCATTTTTAACCTAGGTTGAGTCAGAATTTCCTTTGTTTCCCAACCCTGATTACTCATGATCATGAATTAGGGATAAGAAACAAAGGAAACTCCAGTTTAACCTGAGAATGGATTTTACCCACATGTTTAACATTTGTCAAGGCCTTAGGAAACAAGCCTGGGTATGTTAACCAAACTTTATTGTAGCTTTATAACTATTTTGAGTTCTATAAAATTTCAACTTTGCAACAGATGTTTGTTAATAATAATGAAACAAACTGAAACATATTAACAAAGACCTCCCATGTTGTTTAAGGAGTATTTACTCTTATTTACTGATGAGAAGCTTAATATCAAAATAAGCCTAAACCAAGTAGAAAATGCAACAAAAATGGGTCATTTTTTGTTCAACAGATTATTAAACACGCAAATGTCAGAAAACCAGAGTCAATAAAAGTATTGAGTGAAACCATCAGCATTCTCAGGGGGGTACATAATTCCTGTCTGAGTTTGGTTTCCAGGCATACCATTGTTGGAAAACATAGGAGTGCTGCTATACGCACCATGATGTTGGTACTGTTGGAAGGGTTGCTGACCTGAACCCAACAGTATGTCCAAATACCTTTTCTCTTGTTCTCTTGCTAGTTTCATCTCCTCATGAATGCCTTCCAAGAGCTGTTTTGTTGGGTCATTCTCAATTGCAGATCTTATTAAATCTAAAGTTGGTGCAATTTGGTCTGATTTATGTTTTTTACCCTTCTTCTTAACCGGTACAAACATGCTCTTCTTAGGGGGTTCCTTTCAATTACCTTCCACAGTACTGCAATCACTGCTCTCATTTTCAATTGCAGATCTTATTAAATCTAAAGTTGGTGCAATTTGGTCTGATTTATGTTTTTTACCCTTCTTCTTAACCGG
>JANCMA020543523.1:0-10201 GCA_024336925.2 Zoanthus solanderi
ACAAGGACTAAAACTGCACCAAATGGATGTAACTACAGCTTTTCTTAATGGAGACTTAGATGAAGAAGTTTATGTGAGACAACCAGAAGGATTCATAGCTGAAGGAAAGGAACATTTGGTGTGCAAATTGAGCAAGAGTCTATACGGACTGAAGCAATCACCCAGATGTTGGAACTATGTACTTAATGAACACTTGAAGTCTATGGGTTTTGTACAGACTCCGAGTGATCCTTGTATTTATGTTTCTGATGATGATACTAACCCATTTGTTATTGCTGTGTATGTCGATGACATTGTTCTTGCAGGTCCATCTGATGAGAAAATTGCTGAAGTCAAGCAAAGCATCTCTGAAAGGTTTGAGATTAAGGATATGGGGGAGCTAAAGTACTTTCTTGGAATGCAAGTGATTCAGGAGGATGGAAAGGTTTGGATTGGTCAGTCTACTTATGCTGAAAACATTCTCAAGAAATTTGGTATGGAAAATTGCAAGTCAGTTGCTACCCCAGTAGATCCCAACTCAAAACTCACTCAGGCTGGTTCTGACAATGTTCCTCAAAACCAGTCAGAGTATCAGTCAGTAGTTGGTAGTTTGTTATACCTATCATCTGTTTCACGGCCAGATATTGCATTTGCAGTTAGCAATGTGGCAAGATACTCATCTAATCCAACCAAAGAACACTGGGTTGCTCTCAAGAGAATTCTACGATATCTCAAAGGAACTGTTAACTATGGCATACTCTTTACTTGTAATGTGGAATCAGAATGTGTTGGATTCTCTGATGCTGATTGGGCAGGTGATGTAAATGATCGAAAGTCAACGTCCGGTTACCTATTTCAAATGTGTGGTGGAGCTATTAGTTGGAGGAGCAAGAAGCAACCTTGTGTTGCATTGTCAACTGCTGAAGCAGAATATATGGCTTTGTCATCTGCAGTACAAGAAGCTCTGTGGCTCAAACATCTGCTTGTAGACTTGAAGGTAGATACCCAGACACCCATGACAGTATATGAAGACAACCAAGCAGCTATCAACATGACAAAGAATCCTAACTATCATGGAAGAGCTAAGCATGTGGATATTAAATATCATTTTGTACGAGATCATGTAAACAAGAAATCAGTTATCATTACATATTGTTCTACTAATGATATGTTGGCAGATTTGTTAACCAAAGGACTACACAAAGGACAATTCGTCAAACTTCGTGAACTAGCTGGAATTGTGTTAAGGCCATGAACTACGAAACATTTTTTTCAAAACAATGAGAAGGAGTGTTGAAATTGACATTGTTTGTGTAAAATATGTGGCCTCGTTTTAGTGATGTGTTGCGAGCCTCATTTTCATGTTTTATCTACTTCTTTTTCTTCCTCGTGTTTGAAGTAGTTTAGTTTTGTTAATTGCTAAACAACAATAACAAAAATAGTTTTTTCAAGATTACTCTGATCTTTTTATGACTGATTTAAAGACGAAAGCGAGATCTAATTGTGACTTTAGATCATATATGATTGAGACCAATGAAAAGACAAGCTTAACTGGTATCATACGTACACAATTTATACTAGCCAGATTCCCTTTATTTCTTTGTAATTATATATATTTTATAGGTTAAGAAATACAGTACAGTAACAATCCTAATATATACAGAAAGATGTTTTGCAATTTTATATAAATGTTGATTTGATGATCAGTGCTTTTAGTAAGCACCGACGTCCAATGAAGAATATCGGCTACTTCAATTAGAGACGTCAGCTACTTTTTTCCCTAAATTGAAGTAATTAAAGAACGATCATTTCAAACAAAATTAAAATTACTTTTTATGGGACGTACTTGTTACGTCAATTTCGAGATCAAGGTCAGGCCTCATTGTGCATTTGGCATGATTTGATGCCCAAAACGCTGGAAATAGCATATAGAGCTTCCAGATTTCAAATTTTTCTGGGGGGGGGGCATGCTGCCAGACCCCCCTAGCAAAAGGGACCTTATGGCTCCTTGTTAATACCGTTGCCTACTCTACCCAAACTGGCTGCCTACTGTACTTCAAAATTTATTGAAAACCCTGGATGATGTAACACAATTTCAGGTGTTGAAAATTTACTTTTAAAAAAGCTTTCAAAAGGATCAGTAATTACACACATCTACCTACTGTACCATATTACTGTATGTTTGCCATTAAAACTAGAATTTTTATGTACAACATCCCAGTTTTTATTTGGCTTTGCTGTATGTTGGATAAACAAAGATGATGATGATAATGATGATGACTTGTAGCACTGTTTGTTTTCTATATTTTCATGAACTTTGCGGTGTCACTTTATACATATTTCTAGGATATCTCCTAGATATTGTTTGAGAATGTTCAAAAGAAAAATTTTAGCAGTATCAACCTGTGGTTAAAAAAAAAAGCAAAATTTTAACTTCAATTCCTAAAGAAAATTTGTTCAGGATGATAGAAAACTCTACAAATAGTAGAATTATCAAGTATTGCTTGTAAACAACTTGGGCAGATTATGTAATGTAACTCTTGATAACATTCACTACAGATGCCACGTTGCTGACATTGTCCAACTCAGTACTAAAAAGTTATGAATCGCTAAGAATGTTCATAATCACTGTTTTCCAGACTGAGTGTTGTCATACTTTCTCTTATTTTACTTTTACAGTTTTACAAGTAGTTAAATTTTACACTGTAGTGAAAAAGAATTTAAAAAAACTGACATTTCAGACTGTAGTCCTTCGTCGAAGTGAATTTTAACTGTTTCTGTAGAAACACCAACGCAGCATTCCATTTATGATATTTTACTTTTAGATTTACTGCTGGAACTCTCTGTGTTTTTGGTTTGATGAAATCTATTTTGGTAGAGAATGACCAGGACAATATTTATATTAATATAGAGTTGCTCTTTTTTAATTTGCAACAGTATGTTACTCTGCCACACATGCTTTTTACTATAACTGGTAAATCTCCTTTAAAAAAAAACAAAAAAAAACGCATGCCTCATTTACTTTTTAGAAAAATTCTGATGAGAAACTGGGAATTTTTTTTCTTGGCCTTACCTGGAAGTTACCTAGAAAAGTCCTGGACGTTGACCCTAACTAAAGTGGAAGAATCCTACTTTTACAATCTTTGTCAAAATTTATCTAGTAGGGTTTATTTATTCCATATACAGTACCATTGTGTGAGATATGATAGATTGTATGTGTTTGACAAGGAGAGGATTTGATGTGATTGTTGTCATATACAGGTACCATATCTTCAAAAAGGTTCTCTTATCTGGAAGTTACCTAGAAAATACCTGGAAATTGACCCTAACTAAAGTGTGAGATACTTTATGACTTTGTTCTTTTTACATATTTTTCAGGTAACGGTGAGATTGTTCATTGTACCGTCAAACTGAACCCACTATTCAACCACATTGGTCTTCAAACTCAGGAATGCACTTCTAATAGTCCATTTGCAAGGGAGAATCAGGCTGGTGTGTTCTGGATCCAGGGGGTCATCAAGAGACAAGAATTTTGTCCCTCCTGGCTCCACCCCACTAAGTCCTATTCATGTATTGGTTTTGCCACTAGTGGACCAAGTTTCTCTGGCTGGTTCCAGGAATTGATGTCGGCTTTAAGCAAAAGAAATCTTTTACTGGTAAGTGATGGCAGTCATTGTAAATTTGTTTAAAACATTTGTTTTTGGCTCAGTGGGTATAGCAAAATATTATTTTGTTTAGTTTCATGTTGGAACAAGTGACAAGATTATTATTGTCCGACCATGGAAAAAAATTTTTCACAACCTATAATACTGTTGTTATACTCCAAAGCAGATAGCAGTTGTTGTCGGGTTCTCATAATTTGACTATTAAACCACTCATCGTTGGAATTTAATTTAGGTTTTAAATGGTTAATATAAAATTATTCTGATTCACTAATAAATTAATTGTCTTTTCATAGGATCTTTTAAACATTTTGCAATTATTTTCAATTCATTGTATTCATGTTTAGATTTAGTTTTAGATTTGTAATTTTTAATTTTTTCAATTGCTTTTGTTTTGATAGGTTATTGATTTTCCTGATCCTAATAATGGTTTACCACTCACTGGGGTGATTGAGCCTCTCACAGCTATCTCAGGTGTATTGAATGTCACTAATCCAGATGCAATGCTAAGCATGGAAAAATTGTTACTGTGGCATGGTAAGAGAGCTGTGACAGCTGGAAACTCTCTCAGTGGTGTTAATGACATAAGCATTGGAGATGGACAGAATGTAATAGCTGCAAAACCTGCACAGAGTGCAAGGAAACAAATTGAAAAAGAGAACAGAGGTGTGTTTAGAGTTTCTACTCATTTTTATGATTGTCTTGTTGAAAATAATGTATTAAAGTATTATATGATCTACATGAGCTGTATTTAATAAGTTTTCTCCCATATTAATTACAAATACCAACACTAAAGCAATCTCAGCTTGCTAGGTTATTAGTGAAATTAATTTTATTATAATTGAATAGATCTGTAAAATGGAAGTTAAAAAAAATCGCAGTTTTCTGATTGTAAAATATGAGGGTCAACTTATAAATGACACAATTTATCCATAGTAGAATAAAAAAACACATCCCTGTTAGGTTATTCGAGGAATTTGACTTGAGTCTACACCATCACTCAACTAACTGACCAGATTATGGTTAATTTACTGTTCAGTAACTGATTCTCATTTGACTGAGATCATCTGCTCAGGTTGACCAATATCAGTCCTTCTAATTCTTTAACCGTGACCATCGCCAGGGGTTTTAAAAGTTGCTAAATTCCTTGAAAACTGTGACTTATTCTGATAGGTCTTTAAAGTCTTTCTAAAAATAGCAAGTCTTTGTCATGTGAACAGGTCTTTAAAACAGTTTAAACATTTTTGAATTTCTCTATTTTATAAATTTTTTAGTTCAAAAATTGATCTAAATTTACTCTGTCACTGCTGGCCTTATTAGTACGTGGTAAATACATTTTTTTAAAATTTGTTATACTAAAAAGTCTTTGGGGTCCATCTGCTGTGATTGGCTCAGGTTCTGAGACTCAAATCACTTTGTCCAATAGCATAAAAAGCCCTGAAGAAGGTCAGTGAAAATCATGCTAATACTGTAATATTTTCTATGCTGCAGGTGCTATAAAAGCCAACAGCATATTCTCATCAAGTGATCTAAACCCGCTTCATGCGAGGCGAAATAGTGCTGCATCAATATCACTGCTGGAGGAACTTACAAGGTGTGTGCATAAAATATAAAAAAGAGAAAGCATTAAAATTTTGTTCCTCGTTTTTAGTTTGTGGTGCTTTAGTCCAAGAGGTATTGTAGCCGATCAGAATGTCACGAATAAACAAAAGAATGTTCAAAACTCAGCCTTCTCAAGATCATCAAAAGGGTTTTATTCGGCAGTGAATCAAAATTTAAGTGTTTGTCTCAGGTTCTGAAATGTGTAGCAGAAATATTTCAAAGGGATAGTCATCACTCTTTTAAATTAGTAACTTGCAATTGTTTAAAACATGAGATTATCTGTCTATATGAGTTTGCAGATCTCTACAGTATTTTGGCACTTATTATTACATTTTTTGTTTTTGCTGTTTAATCGAGATTTGTGAGCAGATAAAAACGTTGGACCTTGAAACAGAAGATGAAATCTGCTAGAACATCTGAGATACAAATCTTGGCATTATTTTAGCTCAACGCTATAGAATATTCCAATTTTGATCAGGGTTTATCCCCGTAAATGGGGGT
The DNA here is from genome assembly GCA_024336925.2 of Zoanthus solanderi. NCBI lineage: Eukaryota > Metazoa > Cnidaria > Anthozoa > Zoantharia > Zoanthidae > Zoanthus > Zoanthus solanderi. Next base: position 5,745 of record JANCMA020543523.1, read on the forward strand.
GGCCAGATTTACCCAACTCTGACAGCAATCTCTCCCACTCCCATTCTAAATTTTGCACGATTCAATGCACCCTCCTTCTTCAAACCAACACTCTTACTCTCCTTCTCCACTTCCTCTTTCCCTTCACTTCAAACTCCAATGCTTTTCTCGGAACTTGTCCATCATCCCTCCTTAACACATGCCCGTACCATCTCATTTCATTCGCTTTTGCCATCTGAACCACTGTTTCCTTCAATCCCAACATCTCCATTAGGTCCCCTGTCCTCTTTTTCTCCATCAGTTGTGCACCACACATTGCTCTCACCATGGCTGTCTCAGTCCTTCTCAAAATTTCCATCTCATTTTCCCTCAAACACCATTATCTCACTCCCATATAACATTGCCGATCTTAAAAAAATCCGATAAATCATTCCTTTCATCTTAAGTGAGAGCCTTTTTGAGTTTAGCAACTCTCCACATTCTTTGAAATGAATTTCACCCACCCAATTCTCGCTCTTGCTGTCACAGCTGCCTCACAACCACCACTTGCATTCACTCTGTCCCCTAAATAACAGAAGCTTTTCACTGTTTCCACCTCTTCACACAACTCCTCCACCAGTCCATCTAATCCATTAGCGTGTTTCTTGCATCTTCCACACAAAATCTCTCCCCAACCTCAGGGTCACTCTCTTTACTTTAGCACATCTACCATGCATCCATTTTCCACATTCCACACACAACACTGAATTTGCCATTATTCGCTTCCCACAAATGCCACACGGATCTATCTTACGGTCTTTTCACCTTCTGCACCACTCACTAACACTTTTGTCTTTCCTAGGTTCACCATCAGTCCCTTGCTCTCGAATGCCTCCTTCCATCTCCAGAACTTCTCCCTCAGTCCCTCCATCATTTCGCTCATCAGAACTAAGTCATCCACATACAACATCTCAATCATTGAACCACTTCTCACACTCTCTGTAACCACATCAACCACAATCGTAAAAAACCAATGTATCTTAAACAACTTGAGGTTAAAATGTTTTGATCATTACCATAAATTTCATAATGCAAGAAGTTCACTTTTCAAGCTATAGTTCTTTGTAAGGTTGATTCTGAAAACACAGTTGTGCTGAAGAACTATTGCCGTAGATTAGTGAAGAAAGTGACATTAACTGTCGGGCTGAGACCCTAATATAGGGTGGTTGAAGTATGCTTGAGAAATCCTTTGGGAATCAGTGATCAGAAGAGAATCAAAGTACAAAGTGCCTTTTTATTGACAAAAGTATGAAGACTATCACGACAACAAAATGGGTTTTGCTTCAATTGAACAATGTTTTACAAAACAAAATATTTAGATCATCCTATCCATGTGATCAGAAGAGTTTCAAAGTACAAATTGTCGTTTTATTTGCAAAAGTATGAAAACTGTCAATAACCAAATGGATTTTTCTTAAGAAATTAGGTTTTACAAAATAGGATAAGTTAAGATCATATTGGCCCTGTACTCCTTTTCTTTTAAATAAAATCTTGATTGCTTGCATTCACACTGGCTTCCCAATGGCAGGGATTTTACAACTTTGCTCTTATAGAATTTTAGGATTTTCTAAAATCCAGCTCTCGAAAATAACAGGAAACTATTCTGAAAACAGCAACGAAGTCATGAAATTGTCCATTCCCTTCCTTTTGTATGAAAGAGAATTACTGTTCATTTTTAACACTATGATGTAGTTAACCAAAGAATAAGCTGTACAATCTATTTCATTTCCTTTGAGAAACGCCTTGTAGTGATCTAAGGCACCACTGAAATTGATTGGGCGGTCGATGGAAAAGGAACTAAGCTTTACACCGTGGAAAACTGAAAAAAAACAACATGGTCGTTTCGGATGTCAGAGTGAAATTAAATTAGTATAATTTTGTGAATGTATTCTTAGTCAGTTTGCTCTGAGAATCTCAGGAAAATGTAGAACCTTTGAATAAATTAAGGTGTATGAATACCTTTTTGGGAAAAAAATGTAGCAAAACTTCTGTTACTAAAGATTATATTAATTTTTTATCACAGTGTTTCGCTCCAAGAAGAGCAAGATTCTGGTGAAGATGAGAGTGAACTTGTGCGGCAGTTACAGGAACTTTACAGCAAAAAACGAAAGGGCAGTTCGTCTAGGGGAAGAAAGCAAAAATCAAATACCTTTGAGGAGAGGAAAAGTCAAAAACAAAATTCAAGGTATTGCATCTACACAAAGCTCCAGTTAGAAATTAAGAATCTTAAAGGGTCAGATCGGTTGACCGGCATCCTTTCCACTTTGTTTGGGTTTTGGTTTCGCTCAAAATCAAAATTAAAATTATGTGGTCCACGCACGTAATAAGTAAAGGTTAATGAGATATTAATTGGAACAATCGACATTCTTGCTTGTTTCCGATTGAACTGGATGTTGGATGTTGGATGTGTACCATTTAACACACTTGTTGCTGCTTCGACCTTTTGCTAACATATTATTTCCTGTACAGAAATATAACGGGCTCTTCAAAAGACAAAGTGAAGGAACAGAAATCTTCTAGTACATCCGTACCAAGTTGCACAGATGACGAAATGGAAGTGGAGATGGAACAACAACAAGAAATTGTTAACGAATTACAGGAAGAAGAAAAAGAACTGGAACTGGTTGAGTTTGACGGTATCTCACAGATTTGTGTTAATTGTATCACTAAGTATTAGTGAAAGTGTAAAGTTTGTGGGATGTGGCTTAAATAATAATAATTAAGTATAGATATTACATGCGTGTTATAGCTTAAAGGAATTAAAATGCACGCTAAGGCCATGTTGATTGAGGGCAAAAACCCATAAATATCTCAGCTAATTATGCGTCTGAATGTTAGCAGCCATGGACAGCTGTTGCCACATCAGCATAACAGATGGTCCTACAGAAGATATTAAATAGAAGTCAAACGCTTGTGGGATGTGGCTTAATTAATAATGATCAAGTAGAGATAGCACAAGCGTGTTACTATTTAACTTTAAACCACTGAAATGAACACCAAGACCACTGCCTATCAAATAATAATAAAAAATCTTTAATTACATTTTTGGGAAGCTTTCATGTCTTTAAAATGTCAAACTGCACTCCAAATATTGTGCCACCGATGCCAGATCCTCCCTTTATTTAGTTATTTCTTTTATAACATAATTTGGATAGTACGAGTATTTTGATTGGTCAACAAAAGTGTTTTCATAGCGCTGTGAAGCACGAAAATGGTGTAAACAATATGATTAGATCTCCCCAAGTTGTGAGAACAGTTTCCTGAAAGAAATAATTCTATACATACTGGCTTCGTACGTAGTCTTTCTCTTTTCTTTTTGTCGGAAAATAATAATTTTATAAAAGAAATAAAACATGTTTTCCATGCCTTCATGGCCTGGGAGAATTCTCGAGCAAGTGAAAACCCTCAGCTGTGTCTCAGGTTTTCACTGATCAGTTTGCTCTCGAATTCTCCCAAACCTTCGTTTTGGTTTTACCAGGCTTTGAAGGCACGGAGAAAATGCTATATTTTTTAAAGAAGATTGATTTAATCTTCTCAATTTTTGCTTGCGCAGACTTTTCATCAACATTTTTTTGTGTCATTCATGCATGCTTTCTTGTGAAGAATTTGATGGTTATTTAAAAGACAATATTATTGAAACAATAACCCTTTCTAACTGTGTCTTCACTTTCATTTTATCAGACAAGAATGAACTATTAAAGTATTTGAGCGAGCAATACAGGACAGTAATCATGCAGGTAAGCATTGTGTAAAAATATTTGAGGGAGCAATACAGGACAGTAATCATGCAGGTAAGCATTGTGTAAAAGTATTTGAGCGAGCAATACAGGACAGTAATCATGCAGGTAAGCATTGTGTAAAAGTATTTGAGGGAGTAATACAGAACAGTAATCATGCAGGTGAGCATTGTGTTAAAGTATTTGAGGGAGCAATACAGAACAGTAATCATGCAGGTGAGCATTGTGTTAAAGTATTTGAGGGAGTAATACAGGCAAGTAATCATGCAGGTAAGCATTGTGTAAAAGTATTTGAGGGAGTAATACAGGCAAGTAATCATACAGGTAAGCATTGTGTAAAAGTATTTGAGGGAGCAATACAGAACAGTAATCATGCAGGTAAGCATTGTGTTAAAGTATTTGAGCGAGCAATACAGGACAGTAATCATGCAGGTAAGCATTGTGTAAAAGTATTTGAGGGAGCAATACAGAACAGTAATCATGCAGGTAAGCATTGTGTAAAAGTATTTGAGCGAGAAATACAGAACAGTAATCATGCAGGTGAGCATTGTGTTAAAGTATTTGAGCGAGCAATACAGAACAGTAATCATGCAGGTAAGCATTGTGTAAAAGTATTTGAGGGAGTAATACAGAACAGTAATCATGCAGGTAAGCATTGTGTAAAAGTATTTGAGGGAGTAATACAGAACAGTAATCATGCAG
>JANCMA020543628.1:0-10201 GCA_024336925.2 Zoanthus solanderi
TAAGTTAGTAAGTAAGTAAGTAAGTAAGTTAGTAAGTAAGTTAGTAAGTAAGTTAGTAAGTAAGTTAGTAAGTAAGTTAGTAAGTAAGTAAGTAAGTTAGTAAGTAAGTTAGTAAGTAAGTTAGTAAGTAAGTAAGTAAGTAAGTAAGTAAGTAAGTTAGTAAGTAGGTAAGTAAGTAAGTAAGTAAGTAAGTAAGTAAGTAAGTTAGTAAGTAGGTAAGTAAGTAAGTAAGTAAGTAAGTTAGTAAGTAATTAAGTAAGTTAGTAAGTAATTAATTAAGTAAGTAAGTAAGTAAGTAAGTTAGTAAGTTAGTAAGTTAGTAAGTAAGTAAGTAAGTAAGTTAGTAAGTAAGTAAGGTAGTAAGGTAATAAGAAAACAAATTACTGGCTAAATAAGTTAGTGAATAAACTTATGCTTTAACAATTTAATCTTAAAGATATTGTAAGCAATCTAAATCTGAAATTGGCTACATATAATTTTCGAAGTAACCGGAAAATGTACTAATAACTACACGAATTATTTTCGTGTTCTTCCAATGTCCCTTGTGGTTTAATGGCGTGGTTTATTGCTTACGCTGTTACAAAGCCCCTAATCACTTTGTTATTTTAACAGTGATTAAGGAAGGAGTATGCCCCTTGAGCAATCTTCCATTGTGGTGTCCTTTAAAAGTAAAAAGCGCATGCGCCGTTGATGTAGATTGTCATGGAAGAGATAAATGCTGCAATGATGGTTGTAAGCTTGTTTGCATGTCCCCATCCAGCCATCCGTCTAGAATCCGGAACGCAAAGAGTGACGAACAAGGTATGTTAGATAAATAGCAAGAAACGTCCAAATGAATTTGGTAGAAATCTGAAACTAGCGTGCACAGATGATTGCACAGATGACACTCAACTTCGTGTAGTGATAATGTATGTTAATAAGCAACCTTCGTTCCTTGTAAAAAATTCGCACCTGCAATTGGTCAAAATCGATCACGTGATTTTGGATAATCTGTCACTAACTGGCAAGACCGTGCTGTTATGAACGTTACCCTTTGTTTGATTCAACCATGGCCGAGTCTTCAATAAATTGATATAAATCAAAATTACTTTTATTGACCTTTTGCTTCAGCGAAAGTTGTCATTTATCAAAGAAAACACTCAAGTTATTCAATTTGGCGGACTTTTTGGCGCACGTCCATCAATTTTCCCGCCTTTTAGACAAGTTTGAAGTTTGGGTTTCTTGTGAAGCAGTTTGCGACATGTTTGATCAGTTTTTCTGTTTGATTTTGCCAGATTTACTGAATGCCGGATTTAGAATTATTGAAATTAGCCTCTTTTATGGTGGCAAACACTTGGGAGCGAAAATATACAGATTCCTGGTCAACTTTTTTGACAAGTTCACTTCAAGATGACGATTTTTGTCGGTACTAAATCGGGGATGACGACGTATGAAAACACTTAAAATACTGGTTGAGTTCTTCTAATATTTTATTAAAACATTGAACTTACTTCCCAAAGGACATGCTGATAAATTCTAAAACAAGGTATCTGTTACATTTCTTTTACAATTTAATTTCAGCTTTGACAAATTTCAGTGAATGCTTTGCTACTTTCTCCTGAAAATTATTTTCTTCTCATTAATTTTTAAAAGTTCTATTTTTTAATATTCCTTCATGTACAGCCTTTTGTGATTTCTATTTTATACTTTATTTAAGTTTATATGCCATTTTAAATTATGTACTTATTTAAAGATTTTTGTTTGTTCAAACTCTTGCTTCAAGTCTGTAAAGTCATGTATTGCACCCTGCAATGCAGTGAACTCAGATTGTATATTAAAGGGTTAGTTACTTTCAGTTCATAGTTTGTTTACAAATACACCCACTTGCTGGCAATGTAGTGATCTCGAAATTGTTCTTAATGCCTTCTGCTTTACTTCACTTTGCATCATGCATTATTCAAATTTCTCATTCATCATAATTTTATCACCAGTGTGTGGGTGTATTTGTAAACAAAGCACTCACATCCAGTAACTAACCCTTTTAATTGATGGGTTATTTAAAAATAATTAATTGATTGGTTATTTAAAAATGTAATTATAATTGTTCTGTATATACTTATATCAAATACTGTTAATATATGTTTGTAAATGTTAATGAATGTATGTTATATACAAGAGGCAGTGTAACAATTGAGGAACACACCAAATTAGCATCAATGTTAGTTTTGTCTTTAACATGTATATAGGTCCAGTTACCTGAATGACAGTTATAGCTTGTTGCTCATCTCCTTGTGTAGAACCAAAGATTTCGTTCAGTCACTCACCTGGGTGTATGTTCATTGGGGATGTTACAGTTGAGAAGCTTTTGAGGATGCATAAACCATCCCATGGTAGCTTGGTTCCGAAGACGGTCACACTTACTGAAAGTCCTCTGTTCATGTCCATAGTTTCAGATGTTGCAATAGAGAAAATAAACGAACTGGAGAATGTAATACAAGATGATCCGAATAACAGGGGCATAAAACACTTGCACCTCCCAGGCGAACTTTTGAAAGCTGCCCTAACATTGTCTCACTGTAGATCAGTTGGGATAACTGCAGGGTTTCCTTGTAACATGAAACTTGACCCACCTGATGAGAACGACGGCCCTCCCGGAGCACTCATTATGGCCAAGGCCTTGCAGAGTGTTGGTAAAAGTGTCAGCTTTCTTGTACGTAGTTACCATTCTAATCTGTACAGGGAAATTATCAAAGAATGTATTTCTAGAGGGTTACTCTCAAATCCAGTACCTGTTGTAGAGTACTCCCCCAGTCCAGATAAAGATTCTGCTGAAAGTGCTATAGATTTCTTGTTTCCAAATGGACAATTCCAGCCACCTTTATTCGATATGCTAATAGCCATTGAAGCGTCTGGCAAAGGAGCTGGAGGGAAGTATTACACCATGAGAGGACAAGACATGAGTGATATTTGTGGATCAAGTCCTGTGGACGACCTTTTTCAAACAGGTGAGTGGTCTAACGCTTGTTATTTTGTGATTTAGAGTGTTCAGAGTTATGATTTATAATAGAAAAGTAGTATTCTGGGCCGCTTCAGGACCTTTTGCCTCGCTTTCATGTGACTGAAATAAAATGCTAGGGGAGGGGTGGTAATAGTGTGGGGGTGGGGTGGTCATGGATAATGGCATCGTCATACCATATAAGGTCATGATGCCAAAATAAGGTAACAGGGTCAAAAATATGCACAGAAGGTTGGGACCGAGCAGAAACAAACCGTTTGCTTTGCTTTTATACGACCAAAATAAAATGCTAGGGTAGAGATGGTAATGGTGTCAGTCGAAAGTGTGGGGGTTGGGGTGTTCATGGATAATGACGTCATCATCCCATATAAAGTCATGGTGCCCAAAGAGGGAAATAAGGCCTCGCGAGGTATTTTGTTCAGCTCTTTCCTCAAGTGTGCGGCGGGCTTTAGCGACAATAATCGAGAGAGCACAGCATAAATTGTCTGCCATGTTTTGAGGTTTTGGAACAATACATTTCCTCATGGCTCTGAGTCGGTGGAACGAAACCTTGCCAGGAACAAAACACTTTATGCGTAACTTTACTATCACCACCAACGTTGGGACCCTGTACATGTACAAGGGCCAGTGTGAAGGTCCTTGTAGTCAAACTGTTGATTCGAGTTTAACCGTTCAGCCACAAAATTTGAGATTTCTAAGGCGCGTAGCGTTTGAACTCTCCATCAAAACCATGTGCTAGCCGATTCGAGGACAGTTGGAAATAAGGTCAAAGGCACCTCGTATGGCTTGAATAAGAGAAGTAATGAGATCGTCCCCATTGTTTGGTGGATGTAATTGATCCAATCGAATGTTAAACACACGTTCTCTAACACCCAGGGCGGAAGATTCGCGAATAGTGAAATAGTAGGGAAGATGTTTGATAGTTTAACGTCTGACACGTGATTTCTGAAAGGCCTAGGATTGGTGAGATTGTTGTCAGCCAATGGTTGTAAAGCTGTCATATGAAAGACCAGTCAGTGTTGAGAACAATTCTTTGCCAACCAATAGTAAATTAGTGGGGGAGGTGGTGTTTGATAGTCGGCGTTTAACACATGACTTCTGAAAGACCTTGGTATATACAAAAGACAGGATCGAACGTTTGTTTATTACCCACTGCTTTCTTGAACGGTCAAGTATTTTTGTTATGGAAAAATTAGTATAAAAACATTGGAAAAAAAAAGTGGAAACTGCATCAAGCAGCAACAACAAACAGCACACAAGTGTAATTAGCGTAAATAACAATTTTTAGTAATAAAACATTACATTCAAAGTGTTATCTGTTGTTACAAGTCTCTTTTTTTTTACTCTTTCATAAGCGAACCAAGTAATCCAAGTGAACAAAATGTTGTTCACAGTACCATCGGAAATGCAAAATCGTTCAGCAAGATCAATATTGGTCAGGCCCATTCGCAACTTCATCAACAACAATAAATACTCGTCTTCTACTGGTAGTTTATGTGCTCCTCCGCGAGTGTCATTTTGGAATTCTCCCTCGTCTGTCGTTGCAGATTGTTCTGCTGCATTAGTAATAGTAGAGTCGTACTCAAATAGCTTCTCTTTATCTATGGTTCTGGATTTTCTCTTTTCAGTTTGCCAGTAAATTAGTCCGGTTCGAACAAGTCCAGGCAAAACAACTGTAAGCTGTTATCGAACTCTTCATAAGAGTTGAAACCTGTAAAATGCGTAAACAATTTAACTTCTTTATTCCGTGACGTGCATTTCCTCCTCAAGTGAGACACTGAAAACCTGTGCGAACATAATGTGCTACCGTTTGCACAACATACTCGTAAACTGCTTTCAGACGTTTGAGTTTCCCTAGAAACAAATTTCGCTTGTTACGAGCACAAGTCGAGGTCTTTGTCTGACGAAGTGTCTGCACTCGCACTCGCTCTTGTAAAACTATCTAATTTTTCGATTACTGACGAAGATCTTTGGTGCGAAACATTCTTTGTCCATCAAAAAAATTGAAGGTACAACACCTGCTTTGTAATTTAATCTCTTTTTTTTTTTTGAGTCTGGTTCAATAAAATCTTCTCTTTTGAAGTGTTCGCTGTAAATTTTCGTGCTTTTGTTTGCGTTGAAGAAACGAGGGTCTCTCTTCATTTTTGTATTCTAGATTTTAATTAACTTCTCGTTTTCCAGTGGCAATCTATGAAATGAAACATCTTTTCCAGCTGCTGAGCTATTCTGACATTCCCCCGCGCAACAATAATGGGGCATCGTTGATGTAAACTTAGAATCTTGTACGCGAATGCTGTTACGGCTACGCGACGTCTTGTTTACCCATTTCAGATCACGTGACTGACACACCTCCGTTAGTTAATTTGGTCTATTGGCCATGGAACAACAGACAGTTATATGCTTGGAAATGCAAACATTGAACTCTGGATGAACATTTTTTTAATTTCGAATGTATATAACACTGAATAAATGGTTTTACTTTCACTTTTGTTCTTTTCTTGTTCCTTTTTATCCTATTTTGATAATTGGGCCCCATGCGCCTATTTTTGACCTTATTTCCTTATTTGGACCTCATGACCTTATATGGTATGATGACGTCATTATCCATGACCACCCCACCCCTCACACTTTCGATACTATTACCACCCCTCCTATAGCGTTTTATATTGGTCGCTTGAAAGCGAGGTAAAAGGTTTGTTTCTGCTGGTTCCCAATCCTCTAAGCCTAATTTTGACCAGATTTTCTTATTTGGGCCTCATTACCTTATATGGTATAATGACGTCATTATTCATCAATGATTTATTTTCTCAGTTTTTTTTCCTCCGATGATCTTGTTCCTTTTTTGTTTATTTGTATTATTGTCTTTAGTTTTGTATTTTTGTATTTTTGTATTTTTTTTTTGATACAATTACCATAAACATTTACTGTAGCTTAAAATCCATACTCCCGACCTAAGCTTATCTAATTTTTAATATTAATGTCTAAAAGCTACCTGTCATTATCAGGTACCATGACAACTGTTTACTCTCAAAGATAGGAAACACTGATTTTGTTGTTTGTGCTATTGACAATGTGAATAACAAGGTAGTAATAGTAACAGAGAGGATTCTTCCCGATAAGCACTACCACCACACCGTCCTTCTTAGGCTAGATACCTTTTGGAGGCTATGCATCCTCCCTGAGATACAAGGAGGTGTAATGCTCCAGATGTCAAGCCTGTTGTGGATGCAATCTGCTTTTGTTGTAAACCAGCAGATAATGATGTGATCACCTGCAGTAATGTGGAATGTCCCTATGCACAATTTCACACTTCCTGTTTGTCTCTTTGTGCAGCTGCAATACCAAAGTTGTGGTACTGTCCGCACTGTTGTCGGTTGCCCCAGTTCAAGCGAAAGAGAAAGCAGCAACCAAAACAACCTCCACCCTGTCAAGCTGCTCTCCAACTAAATGCGATCTGTACATGCAAATCAAAGGCAGCACCTTCTGACAAGTTGTTAGAGTGTCATAACAGGGATTGCACAAATGGGAAATTTTTCCACCTCAACGGTGATGGTTTGAAGAGAATGCCAAACAATGCCAAGACAACCTGGTGCTGCAAAGGCTGTAAGAAAACTCCCTCCCTTGTAGTTCCAGCTTCACCTCCTACCACTTCTACTTCTTTACAAGAATTAACTTGGGCAGCTGACTCTGGGAGTGATTCCAGTAGTGACAGTGAAGCTGAAGATTCAGTAGATGCTGATGTTACAATAACCAATGTTGCTAAATGTGACATTAACAAGCAAGCTCCTCTTGCAAATCATACAGCTTCTGACTACCAAATTATTTTAAACCCAACTGGCTGGCTCACTTCTGACATTGTACACAAAGCTCAGGTACTGCTGCATGAGGAAAATCAGTCAATTGAACGCCCAGCTTTAGGGCCTGTTCGTAATTTTGATGTAGTGTCTGGTGAATTTATACAGATTTTACATACAGGTTCTGCCCATTGGGTGTGTGTCAGTAATATTGGCTGCCAACCGTTTGATGTAAATTTATATGACAGTCTCTATCAAGATGTCATTTACCAGGAAGTGGCAGATGAAACAAATGATCTTTTAGGTGGTCGTTTGAATTCATTCAATTATTCACCAGTTCAGCAGCAAAATAATGGTAATGACTGTGGCATTTTTGCCGTTGCTTTTGCCTGCTATCTTGTTAATGGCAGAGACCCTAGACAGGTAACCTTTGATCCCTCAAGAATGCGTTTACATTTGGCTGAATGTCTGAGAGATGGGAAGATGAAAAATTTCCCAGTATTTTAGTAAAAACTTGGACAAATCTAGTGCAATACTTCTTTATTTATACATGTAGGATGCAAGAATTCAAGGGAACAAATTAGTCATAGATCTAAGGGCTGCGTGACCATATCTTTTGTTGTAAATAGGCCCAACAGAATTTGAGATTCTACATATCACAGGAAAAAAAGGTGATTGCTAAAATGGTATATCATTGGTATATATTTGGAATTAATTCAATTTTTACAAGGATAGACTAATGAAATATTTGGCCTATTTATTGGGAAGAATTTAATACCAATATTTACCAATGACATACCACTTGGGAAATTAGTTTTTTTTCTGTTTGTATAAGTTGCTTAATAGTATGCAATTTTTCTTTTTTTGGTTGGGGTGTGGGGGTCTCCATAGACATGACTATGACATAAATAAGGCCCAATTGCTATGCCTTTAGGGTGTTCAAATTCTTTCGTATTCCTAAGGGTGGGGCTTGTGCTAGGGAATTTATTGATACTGACAGAACATCATTGTTTCACTCATAGTGCTGTCAAGAGTTGCTAGATCCAAGATGTCTGCCTTTTTAGGGAAAGCTTAAATTTTCCTTTCACATCTCTCAGGGTGAAAAATCACTTAGCCTCACCTATTTTCGCTATCCCTATGGGATGATAACAGTTTTGAGACCCCCTGTCATTTTTATGGGAGTCCCCCTTGGGCAAATAAAATTGAAGCTTAGCCAGGTGTCCAAGATGGTTAATGAAGGAAGGAAAGTAAGTACATTATGTTCAGTCAAGATACTTTGTCAAGTCAATATACTTAACCAGTTATATTATACCTAAATTTTTGACCTATGGTGCATTTTGTGCATGGGAGGGGGGCATTTTGATAACAGAGCTGATGAAGAACGTCTTCAAGAGGAAGAGGGAAAACAAAAACAAAAAAATATTTCAACTGAAAGAAATTATTTACAAAGTTAGGCTCGGGCTACTGGAAACTAGGATCACACATGCACAACTTTCATCACAGCTGTAGACTTAACCTAGTCCCCAGGTTTCCTAAATCAGAAGGTAATAGAAGGTTAGGATGCTGTTGAAAGGCTGAGCAATACTAAGAGAATGGGGCAAGTTGTTTACTGGACAAACCGGGGAAAGGTCACAAAAAGTGTTAATTAGGGTTTCACTCTGGTGAATAACAATGCTGGTTGTACAACATATTTCTTGCTAATCCTTAGCCTTTGCTATCAATCTGCAACTAGAAATGTAAGAGCAATTTACAATTTCACTCCTGGTCTGCACACCCCCCCCCAAAAAAAATTGAAAATATGATTTAAAATGCAACTTAGTTCCATGGATTAGCAATCTTTTAGTTTTGAAAATATTAAGACCTCAATTGTTTTGCATCTATAAATTTACTGATTCCCTCCCCACTAAACATTAATCATTTGCTCTAAAGTATCAGTTTGACATTCTTTGAAGAAGGTGGTGGGGAGAGGGAGATTTGAATAATGAAGCAAAAAATAATCAGCCTTGAAGATACTTTTAGCTAATTTAGTTTTCTATTTCATCAGTCTAAATTATACGTAAACAGGTTAGAGGGTTTTCCATAAAACTGTGAAACACCCTTTCAGCTTTTTTTAACATAATGATTTCCTTTCTCACTCTATTACATATAATATTATTGTTTATAAATTTATATTGACTATATAACATTGCCTGGAACACATATAAATAGCAGAGGCATGTAAATATTTTCTTTCCACCAGCACATGTAAAATGAAAATGCATAACACTAAGATGAAAAATTTTAACAAACTTCCCCAGTTGAGACTAGCATATGGTTGTATCTTCCACCTTAAATACTGGTGTAAATGCTTGATTTCAGTAACCCTTGTTAACATTGCCCAAATATTCCCAAAATGCCCTTTTGTTTTTCACAACTGAGATAAACTTATCTATCTGGTTTACTTGAGAGTAATTTGTTAAGACCCTTTCTTGTTTCTACATTTTTTCTGTTTTTTTTTTCCAAATAGCAGAGCTTATAAAAATCTAAAATTTTGCATGATTGTATTATGTCTAATACAGAATACCTGTTCATCAACCCTGCTTAGCCCTTGTTAACCATGTTAAACTGCTCATGGAAGTTCTAATCTCTGATTGAATTTCAGCAAAAGTTTCGACCTCTGTGCTGTGAGCAGAAAATTAACACAGCCTTGGTGAGCAGTGGTTTCATTTTAGTAACCCAAATGATTATTGCATGTTGTTCAACAGACATTCTATTTTTCTCAACAATCATTAGAAAATAAGACCTAGTCAAATGGGACTCTAGGAGGGCATAAGTTAACAAGTGCTGAACACACCCTCAAAATTCGGTCAATTAAGGGAACTTGCAAGTCTAGTGTTCCACGGTGATTACTGGAGAGAAAATCTGTTGGAAGTATGCCTTCTAGGAAAGTGTGTTTGCGGCGGAGCAGCCCTAATACCCTCTCAACATGGATACGTACGTTGGCGATGCCTCTGGTCTCCTCAACATCGATAAGGTCCAACTGTTTCAATCCTTTGGTGAAGACAGGGATCACTAGCTTAGCTTGCTTCAGACTTTCAGATATGGTGAAACCCCTGTCAGCCATAACTAAATCTCCAGACAGTAACTTCTCCAAGAAACCACAGTTCTCAGTGATATGTTTGTCTGATGTGCGACCTTCCCATGCCTTAGACACATAACAAATCGTCCCTTGAGGTGTGATACCAATTAGTATTTTGATGGTATTGTGATGTTTATACGAAGAAAATGTTTGAGCTCTTGCAACTAGATTAGAAGGCTTTTCGATGAACACCTCAAAACAGTCAATAATTACTGTCACAATACAATACAATACAATGCTTTATTGACAACTCCCCATAGGGGTTTTTCAGTGACAATGACAATAAAAGTGGTA
>JANCMA020543729.1:0-10200 GCA_024336925.2 Zoanthus solanderi
AGCGTGTTTCCAGTCCTCTGTAAGTCGTACCAGTGTCATTTCACAACTGTGATTCTTTCTATATGCTGTCAATCTTGGAGATAGAATTGGGTCAAAGCAATGGGTTATTTGTTTGCTGAGCAGTGATTCGAAAACTTTGTCAATAATCGAAAGCGTCGTGATAGGTCGATAATTTTCTTTATTTTGCTTGTCTCCTTTCTTAAAAATAGGAGTAAGTTCCCCTCTTTTCCATGTAGCTGGCCAGTTACTAGTTTCAATACATCTGTTGTAAAGATTTGTCACTGACAGTGCAATACCCGCTGCAACTTTTTTCATTAGTTTGGGCGTGAGTCCAGTGTCGCTACAAGTTTTTCTAGCATTGAGGTTTTCAAACGAGTCTAGTACATCTTTTGTATTTAAATATTTGAATTTAAATGAAGAGTTTCTATAGATAGTTTCGATCATTTGAATACTACTGTGGTTATTAAAATCATTTTCAGTTAAATTGATCACATGGTTGCCCCCGATATCAGATGCAACAGTGGAAAAATAGTTGGCAAAAGACTCTGCAACTTGCCTTTGATCTTCAATAATACCATCCTCGTGTTTGTTTTTGATGAATATTAAATTAGCATCTTTTGTTTTGTTGTTCAGGAATGGTCGAAATGCATTGAAAAAGTCACGTGGTTTGGACTTCATTTCTTCAGACTTTTTGTACCAGTACGCAGTTAGCGCTTTTCTTCGTTCGCGAGTAGCTATATTTCGATATTTCTTTTTGAGTAAAAAGTTTTCTGGTGTGCGGTTTTTTGCAAATTGAATGGCATATTTCCTCTTATTTCTAATAGCTGCTTTCCATTCTTTAGACATGAAACAAACATCTCTTTCACGAACACGTTTCTTTCTCATGGGAGCATGTTCATTTGCAATACTATCGAAGAGATTTCTCCAAAAGTCATAAACATCATCTAAATCATCAAAAATTTCACCAACATGCCATGGAGCAACAAGTAGATCGTCGATGAAGTTATCAAAGTTAGTAGTTTTAGTGTATCGGTGGACCAGAGTTTTGGTTGTATGCTTTTTAACCTTTTCTGTCATTTCGCCATAAATCATACTGTGATCACTGATTTCGGGGTTGTATACACCGCAGTTCTTAAAGAGATCAGGGTTATTTGTAAGAATAACATCGATGAGTGTTTCCGAGTTTGCCGTGACCCTCGTTGGTTCATTAATAAGGCAGTGTAGGTCATTAACTTCTTCTAGATCCTTCAAAATTTTTCCTTCGCTACGATCTAGCCGTAGTCTGTCTAGATTTAAGTCGCCGACAATAATAACAGTTTTCTTAGTGAAACACGCCCATTGACAGATGCTATTTAATTCACTCTCGACTCTTTGTAGGTAATTTTTGCAAGTTTTATTTTCTTTCTTGTAGCTATTAGGCGGTCTGTAAATTGATAGTATCAGAGTATCTTGCCTGCCTATTTTGACATCAACTGCTATAGCTTCTAATGTTTTATAAGTTGTCGGCAGAGTAAGTTTTCTTGATGGAATTGTTGTTGATACATAAACGAGTAGGCCACCTCCTCCTTTCGCTCTGTCTTTGCGGAACATATTATAACCTTGCAATTTGAATTGACTGTCTGTTAAGATCGGTCAATTTTAGTCTCAGATATCACCAATATTTGTGCTTTCAGAGTTCTGTTGCGCAGAGTTAAATCTTCGATTTTGTTTTGAATACTGTTAATATTCAAATACATTAAGAGTGTGGCACTTGAGTTCTTTTTTCTCTGGTCAATAATGGAGCTATTATTGTCATGGCCGCCGGCTGTGTTGTGTGGCTTTTGTTCATCATTTGGCAAGATATTTGCATATTCTCCTTCTTGATCTTGAATAATGGCGGATATTTAAAAATTATTTGATATGTTAGATTCAAAATTAAATCCTAGATCAGAGTGGTTGTAAAATGGTAGGCGTCACCAGTTACAAATCCAGTCGATATGAGGATTTTTCAGATAATGTTTGAATAGTGTATTGGAAAATCCGAGACAATTTGTATGCGTCCAGGCTTCGCAATTAGCACATAAGATAGCATTCTGGTTTGAAAGAACATTTCTACGACATTCTTTACATGGATGTTTGACTTTAAGTGCTTGTCCTGTTTGAGGGTGGACGTCGCCACATAGAATAATTCGATCAAACTGGAACTGATGAACTGGTCCCATTTGCCGTGTACAAAACTCGTGATTTCAGATATGAATTACCGCGCCCGTGTAGTTGTAGACGAAAACTGCAGAAATGTTTTGAGTGGAAGGTTGAAAATAGCCCAATCAGAAATCAGCTCTAACTTCATTCATACGATATGTGATAACGCAGCAACAAGTGATTTTCCGGAACCCTATATCGGCCCTGACTGTACATGCATGCAAAATGACTGTACATGTATGCAAAATGCTGTACATGCATGCAAAATGTCAAACTTTATTTATCATGGCAGTAAACTGTCACGCAGATATATAAAAATTGACCTAAACACGTAAACGAGTATTTAAGCTACTACAAACGTCAAAAACTTCTAAAATACTGAAAGAAATCCGATCATGTAACACTACGTCTTCATCAACTAAACTGGCTTCCCGTAAAGATATTCTGGTATTTAGAGACCTAGTATTAATGTATAAATGTTTGAATAATATGGCGCATAAGTATTTAAGCAAAAACTTTTGAAAGAGGTCGAACATCCATGAACGGCAAACCCGTCAATGAGACAGTTTACAGATCCATTATACAAGTGCGCGGCAGTACAGCGCTCATTTATTTATATATAGAGCTGTGAATTATTGGAACAATCTAGACTTTAATTTAAAAAATGCAAAGTCCTTAAAATCTTTTAAATCGGAGCAAAAAAACAAACAAAAAAAAAACATTTATTACAGGCATCTTAGATTGGTTGACATTTTAGATATAATCTTAATGTTCTACATATGTTATTATAAATGGAATGCTGCGACGGTTTTCTACAGAAACAGTTTTACAACTCCGACGAAGGACTACAGTCCGAAATGTCAGTTTTTAAATTCTTTTTCACTGCGGTGTAAAATGAAACTACTTGTAAATATGTCATTAAAAATTAATTGTAGATTTAATGGTTTTAGTAATTGAACTATATAAAAGAATTGACTAATATACTAAAGGAATTGACATATTGACTATGATCGAAACTCACAACACTGAACAAGATCCAATTGGTCTTTTTGATATTCGTGGACATTCGATCGTTTACATGTCGTGCCAGGAAGACAGGAAGAAGAGGTGGTGTAGCAGTCTATGCATCTGAAGGAATACACTGGGAACGTCGTGAGGATTTGGAAAACAAAAATAATGTAAATTTCTGGATCGAGATTCAACTTAATCATGCAAAACGTTTTCTAATATGCATATTATTACTATGTTCAATATGCATAATATTACTATGTTCAATCCTGGACTTTACGCCGTATTGTTGAAGCTCTTTTAATTGCAAAACTACGCCCTAATCTCAACAAACAAGTGAAATCTTTTACTCTGTCTCTGTTTCCCATGGGCATCACATAATTGTTTGTAACACAATATAACACTACAGAAATTTTCTTTTAAGCTAATTTTATCCTAAAGATGAGCTAATGCTCGAAAACGTTCGATCTTTTAAAAATTTTTTAATAGTTTTATAAGTTTTTACCTTTTATAAATATATTTATTTATTGATTGATTCATTTATTTATTTATTTATTTATATATTTATTTATTTATTTATCTGTTTTATTAGGTGGACCTGAAACGAAAGTATAACAATCAGTATTCCTCCAGCAGAGGTCTTCTTAGTGGAAACGAGTGGTACGAGATACAGGCCTTCAGGGCTTTAAACCAGGTACGTTAATGGACAGTCAAGCAAGAATCCAGAGTATGATTCCCGAACAGAACTTCTTCCAGACACACTTAGATTGCAACCGAATTCGATATTTTTCCAAAAAATATAGCTTTATATTTTTAAGTATCACCCAGGATATTGTGTCCAACGAAGGCTGTTTACGATATTCACCAAACCTCACGGGAAAATCTCATTTTTTTGTTCGTATCGTTTATTATTGTTTATTTAGTTCCTAACTTGCGTTGTAGAGAATACTTCAAAAGTACTGAGATTATCAGTTTTGATATATCGCTCTTATATATCAATCTGTAAAACTGCTCTTGTGTTTCGTGTTCTTCCAAGTTATTAATAATTTTTGTGTTTTTCCTATTGACCAAGAAGAGCACTTTGAATGAACTATAAATACAAGTTGCGATTTAAAGTATCCCCTAAAAACTTTTGTTGTCCATTTAGAAAAACGCACATAAGCTCAGCTCCTAAGAACAGTTGGAGTGCAAGATAGAGTTTTATCTCATGACTACCTCATGGAACTACTTGTTATTTTTGCTAATTTGTTTTTACTTTTGTTTTTCAATAGGCTTTGGGTAGATGCATAAGACACAAGTAAGCGTACATGTCCGAGCTTAAACTTTGCTTTCGAATTGATATTACCAAACAAAAACAAACAGTCCATGTGTTTTAGCTTTTTGACTTTGTATCTCATTTTGTTTTTCAGACAGGACTGGGGAGCAATTATTTTAGTAGACGAACGTTTTAATAAGTCGCCAAGATACTTAAATGGTGAGCAGTATTTTTCTAAATTTGTTTCTTCCATTTATGATCTTTACTAAAGTCATAAGTATGTTGCTCTGTTGAAAGGCAATTATTTAACGTCTATTGGCGGATTTTATCTCTACACTTTTAGATTACTTCAATCTTCTCCATTTGTTTGGTCAGGCCTATCACATGCAGGCAATTTGACAGGGTTTTTTATAATGCTATGCGCTTGCTAACAGGAAAGGTTGTGCAGTGAATTGATATTTAAGTGATACTTAGAAATATTTTTTTTCTATAAAGTTTATTGCACTTGTTCTTATTTGTGATCTGGTAAAAGTTGGGTTTTTAGGGTCCTCATCCGCAATATTTACCAGTTTAGGGATACTTGTTCTCTTAATGTTTAATAACCGTTTAAACAATCTTGAGGTTTTTGTTCAAGGTGTTATATCAGTTGTGGGTTTATTGTATGTATCAAAAGTCCTTACCCTTCTAATGGTGATGGCAAAAGAAAAATTCGATTACAATTTTTCTTCGTGCTGTAATTTGCATTTAAAGTTTGGAAAAATCACTTCCGGATTCAACTTGACCAATCAGTGGAAGGCTGGTAGTGAGATTCTAAGTGTATTCTCCCTTATTGACGTATGCTCTCTGGTTAATCGGCCACTTATTATTTCCACATCACTCATTACGTTTGTTAGAATTTTCTTAAACTTTTGAATATTCTTGTTTATTTTGACCTCCCAAAATTGATAATCCCAAACCCTCATTTAGTGGGACCTAAAAAGACTATTACACAAAATTATAGGCAGAAGACCTATGTTGCATCCCTCTCTAATGGCCTCCATGTTCTAATAATTAATGCTTTTCTTTTCTTTTTAACCTGTTGCAGGACTCTCAAAGTGGGTTAGACAACGCTGCCAAAGCTATCGAAGTTTCAGCTCGGCAGTCACATCACTTGATGAATTTGCACGTGCTCGAGAGATTGATCCATGTCCAAAGCATGAAAATTCCTTTTTATCTTCTCAGGCAGGCGGAGGTTTAAGTAATTCAACTAAAGAACAACTTGTCACCTCTATCTGTAACTCACCTACGGTTCCAAACAATTCATTAGCTCTCACACCAAAAAAACAGTCCAAGGCTACCATTTTTCCGGACAATTTCAATGCGTTTTGCAATGGGTTTGTCTCGTCACCAGCCACGATAAGTAAAATCACAAACAGAGAGTCTGTGAATGAAAGACAATCCACTAATCAAAACGTCCTACCTTCACTTATTTTGCAAACAAGCAGCCCTTCATCCTTTAGTCCTGCTGTCACACCTGTGAAGACTGTTGTAAAACCAACTCCTTCCAAAAGTACTGTTTCTTGGTTTAACGATGAAAGTATTTCGGACCATATCAATTTCAGTTCTACTTCCACTCTACTAATAAAGAATGATGAACGAAAACACTTAGTACCTGACAATTCACATCCTGGATCAAAGCAACATACAGGAGGAAATAGTAATGAATCCTGCAATAGTAAACGTGTTTCGAGTAGTAATTCCAGATATTTAACAGATGATGTGAGCGGATTTTCTATTGTGAAACGTGGTGCTCCCACTGAGAATTTTCGTCTGTTAGATCCTAAAGAAACTATAGAAGTTTCATCTTTTACTCAAGAAAGCCATAAAACTGAAAATACTGTGGATGACTTTCCCAATTCCCCAGACCTCTTTGCACCTTCCCCATTACCTTGTGATGTCAAAGATGAGAGCGAAAAAAAGCAGAGTGCTGAAGATGAGTCTTACGCTTTTACTCCGCAAAGTAAAAATTCGCCTTTATCAAAAACCACGGACACCAAAGTGAACAGCAGTAACAAAGATGAAATATTCTTTGATAGAATTGTAAAATCAGAATCGAAGGATCGACCCAATTCAATCGACTCAACAATAAGAGACTTATTCAGAGAACAGAAAGAAAATTTTAATGAGAAACTTGAGAACACGAGTGGAAATGCTAATGGTGAATTGGCACAGTACGATACCTGTTTGGAGAGTAAAGAAAATCTATCTCCATTTGAACAACACCAACAAAATGCAAACGTGACAGAAATAATGGGCGATAGCAAGTTCCATGGGAGAAATGAAGCCAAGTCAGAAGCCGACTTTACCTCAAGTAATTTAGGAAAGGAACAACTGAATGATGCTATTCAATCCTCTCCTACAACTGAAGTAGTAGATAAGAAGACGAAGCCATCGCCTCAGAAACTGGTTTCTAGGATCAATGTTCGGCGAGCTACAAGAAAAAGCAGCAGGTTGTCTAGTCGTAGAATGGATACCAAAGAATCTGAGTGCAAAACAACACATGAGAAGGCGAAAAATTGCAAAAGTGATTCAGCAAATCAGGTTGGATTGTTATTCTGAGCTTCGGTCTTTATATTTCAACTTGTGCTACTAATTGCCCGTCGGTTTTGGGTAAAACTGCCTCTGACCTTTCTATACAATTGTTTATCAATATATATTTGAAACATCTCAGGTACATTTTACCAGTATATATTTTTTCTGTTAATATTCTTTATAGGACCAAGAAGAATTTCACGGTCAACTGAAGTGTTCATCTTGTGGTGCAGTACTGGTGAAAGGTATGTTCATTGGTGTGACTGATCAGATGCGTTTCATTCTAAAAGTTGTGTAATCTGTATTTGTAATTTTTATCCAAATTATTGCATTTAAATAGTTACCATATTTGCGAGTCACAAACCGTGTACAACAACATTGTAAAACTGCTACTGTGTATTACATTTGTTATTACACAGGGCAATACAAGAAGCAGAAGTCGAATTCTCGGTTTCTCAGTGAAATACGTCAGTTGTACAACAGAGAACCAAGCTCTTCCCAGTTACCAGTTCACTCAGATGTGATGGTTCACAGAGACAATGTCACGTCAAACCTAAATCCACTGGAAGCAAAGAATGGTAGTTCGGATGTTCACGGTAACGAGCCACAGTGTTCACGTGTTTTTTTTTCTTGTTAACGTATTGTCCATTATCAATCCAGGTATCTGATGCGCCATGTATTTGTGCTGTTGAACGTGTCATTCGAAAAAATATATCTTTGATTTGCGACTGGATTCTTTCTTTTCTCAGAAGTAGTATAGTATGCACCCAATTAGACCCCCTCGGAAGTAGTATAGTATGCACCCAATTAGACCCCCTCAGAAGTAGTATAGTATGCACCCAATTAGACCCCCTCAGAAGTAGACCCCTCAGAAGTAGTATAGTATGCACCCAGTTAGACCTCGGAAGTAGTAGATTATGCACCCAATTAGACCCCTTCAGAAGTAGTATAGTATGCACCCAATTAGACCCCCTCAGAAGTAGTATAGTATGCACCCAATTAGACCCCTCAGAAGTAGTATAGTATGCACCCAGTTAGACCTCGGAAGTAGTAGATTATGCACCCATTTAGACCCCTCGGAAGTAGTGTAGTATGCACCCAATAACCCGCTTTTTGAGACGAGAGCGATGCGCACGCGTAATTTTCTTAGTATTACGTCATATCTCATAAATAAAAAAGATGTTAACAATTATTTATTTTGTATTTCAAACTTTTTAAATAGAAATACGGAGTCGTTCTTTTGTTCTTGAATGGCCTGCCTGCACTTTGGTACTTTGGAAATGTAACACAGAGGGATTTATTCACATCCGAATTCGTAACAGGAATTCATTTATTTTAGTATATAACATTTCTTCGTTTGCGGTCCAAAAAACATTTTGGCTTGTCATGTTTTGATGTAAGTTAATGACATTTTGTCGTAGCACTGCTTCTTTCTTTTGAAAGACATGTGACATTTAAACGTCAAACTTTCTATCTTCCAGTGCCTTAGGAATGCATTTTGTTAGCACTTTACAGCAGAATTCACGATTTCTACTAAAACAATTTGAATACTCGCTCTCATTTTCTATTGCCAATCGATAGAATTTGCGAACTTGTATTCTAATTGTTAATTTGATAACTCTTAGACAATCTTAACACTACCAGCTATCAATTATTGCAATGTTAGTTAGTTATAAAGAAAACATGCATTAACAGTTTACAGTTAAGTTTTTTTCCTCCTCAGGTTTGAAGCTAAACAGCTATTTTGATCCAGAGTCCAAATGCTGCTTCGTTCCTCAGGCTTGTAAAGGGTGCCTGCAAAAAGATAGTCCAGCAGCTACTGCTGTTATTGGCGTTCAGGTCTTTCCGGTCTGTTTTAATTCTATTTGTAGCAGCTCCGCAGATGATCAGAAAAAGTCTTGGGTATGAACTATCATTAGTTAAGCGTACATTTACAAATGCTTGTACGGAGTATTTTTTGCTATCGGAGATTTATGTTCAGTGGTTTTAAAGATTCGATTGGCAAGGTAATAATGTTAATGACCATGTAGCTTATTCGAAATTAATGAAATTAAGTGCATAAACGCTTGCTTACACCACTCTTCAGATTTTTAAACACCTTTGAGTGTCAATGGGGGGCCTGCTACTAACAGCATTCATAGCTCAATTGAAAATAGACAATTTTTCAGATTCTCAGTTTGACGTGCCAGGTGAACGTTGACTCAGCCAAAATATAAATTACTTCTCCCACTAATTTAATGTAAAACTGTTTGGTTCTTATTGTCATTATTCTTACATGTGCAGCTTTAGGGCTAAGTCAAGGGTTTAAAATTTTTGAAAACCGATGAGCATTTAAAGACTAAAGTTTGGAATAGTCTTGATGAATATCTTAAAAAATCTTAACAAAACTCTGTTTTTAAAAAAGGCAACTATCGCATCCATTATTAATTCATATAATATCATTGTCATTGTGAAATCATTTCTTCATCGTCATCTTGTTCTTAAACCTGTCCTTTCTTTCAACCAGGTGTGGCTTCTCCACGAAGCAGTATTGCAACCAAGGACAAGAAAATAGCGCTACTAATAAAGTAATGTTTTATTTTTAGGAAGATTCGTTCTAGATAAAAAAATTATTTTATCTAGACAAACATTGGTATATATATCTGCTGTAAAACGACGTGAACATGATATGGTAGCATGTGATAAGGCTATTTTAAAAAAATTAAATCATAAATTTACCCATTTAAAAGAAAATAAATTAACATGACATAAAGTGTGGAATTAAATGTTTCGTTACAATCAGCAACCCTTAGGAACTTTTCTTTAGGAATAAACTTCACTTCTTTATTTCGTCCAGCTATATAAAATGTGTTTCAGAAAAATCTCGAATGCCAAATGTCTTCTATATTTGGCAAATCCTTAACAGAAACTGATTGCATTTACTCTCAGCCCATGTTAATCTCCCCACCCACCCACCCACCTACCCTAGGTACTGGAGGCAGCGTGCTGTGCTTTTAATCCTTACACTGAGTGGAGCTTGGGTTACCAAACTTAACTCCTAGCTTCCCTGACTGCTAACACTAAGACTATTGCGCATGCCTATTATTTAGCTTTCTTCAGTTCTTGGGTAGTCAGGTTGGCGTAGTGGTCATCAGTCGCGCCTCCCACCTCTACGACCCGGGATCGAGTCCGCACGTGGGCTGAGA
>JANCMA020543832.1:0-20049 GCA_024336925.2 Zoanthus solanderi
ACATGTTCTTAAATTTTTGGCGATTTTCAGCCTCATGTTCTTATAAAAAAGGTTCTTATAAAAAAAAAAAGAGTGTAATAGGAATTTAAAAACAAATTCTAATACGAAAACGTTTCAAACAGAAAAGAAAAAAAGATCTCATCTGATACATGTTTGTTATACTTTTCTGGGTTAAAAAGTTTAATCGTCACAGAAAGTTGATGTTTCAAGCATTTACCCCTTGTCATGCCTTTGAGGATAATTTATGACAAAACAAACCTGTGCATTTTTATTGTTTTTTTTAGAAAATTAAAACTGAAAAACATTAAGGGTCAGCCCTAGATAAGTACGGTAACTCATTATTGTTTAGATTCTGCTTTAATCAGCAAATAGAACTAAGATTTGGGAAAAGTTTGTCAAGTCAACAAATTAAAGTGATGAAAGTTTTTTAAAAAATTGTTCAGTTATACTTTATTTTTGTTATACGAACATCTTACATACATAGCATACTGTCGTTATAATCTTTATGCACATTGACACAAAGCGATTATGCCCTAATTTAACTGAGAATGGTTATCACCTATAATATCCGTATTAGCTGGAGACAAAACCAATTAGTTATGGTTCTATTCAATTTGGACATGTTTTCATTGAAAGGTAGTAACTAAGCAACAAGTATCGTTTGCAAAACGATATTAATACGTTTCTAAAAATGATTGTACCAGATCAGTTTCATCAGTTAATGAGATTTTTATATGTTATAAGTTTTTGATAAAAAGGATGAAATTTTAGATACCTAATTTATTTTTTAATGTTGGTCATTCACAGAAAACCAGGTTAGAAACACAACATCAATCATAACTATATACCTATTTACCAAACAATGTTGTGAACGATTAAATTTCTTATTTGTTTGTTGTTTATGCTATATTAGCATTTTCTTTTTAAATTTAAGTTGTCGTCATGAAACTTTCATAGTTTCTTAAAAGAATCTTATACAAATCCCCTATCTAATGTATCCGACAAGAATATTTATATTTTTCTCAAATAAAGAGTTATTTAAATATTCAATATGAAACGTTCTATACTGTTCTTCTTTGGATTTTTAGCCGTAACATCTATTTTCTTCTTTATCCAAAATTTTAAAAGCGTGACACATCAATTTAATCTTCAGTTTCTCTACAGTGGAAGAACAAATATCGGTCAAAGTGGAATGAACGTTCATATTTGGGATGGCGTGTGTCTGAAGGACATAACAAAAATTTGTAAGTTACCAATCTTTCCAAAAGCTCCCGCCCTTAGGAATATTTCCAGGAGCAGCATATTTGTATATCCATTTCAAAACACTCTTGTGCGGGTGTTTGGCTTCATTTTGCCGAAAGTCGCTGGTATATATAGATTCAAAGTTGATCTACCGACTCAGCACTCACCGTTCGTGTTTTTATTAAACAACAATCATGTTTTAACAAGAATGAAGCATACTTCTAGTAGTTCTGAACAAGTCAGGTTTGAAGGAGGAGAAAAATATTTTTTTGAGCTTCTTTATGCTCAAGGAAGCGAAAAGACGCCAAACGTTACCTTAATGTGGCAAACACCAGGTGAATATGCGTTCAGTATTATAGAGAGTAGCTATCTTTCGATTTACATTAACGACTCAGAAAAACGTACTCTGAAGGTGCACGACCCTGATATTCCAAGTTCCGGAATCTGCGATTCAAGCATCGTCTTCTCTGTTAATCAAACAAATCCACATTTTAAATGGGAAAAGGAAGATTATATAGAACACACAGAAGTTGCGGATATCCTTCCAGAGTGTGAATACAAACCTAGCTATGTATCAAATCGCACAGTGCGATACAAATGGGAGGGTATTGACAGCTTTGTGTATGACATGGAAATCTGGCAGTATCCCCTTCCACAAAGCAAGGAAGTCTATGACCGGTGGAAATGGCCCTATCCTCTAAGTCAAAGGACGGCTGACCAGGTCACCCAACAATATATGAATAAATTGGAAACGAAATTTCCCGGGTAAATATGTTCCTTAACTCTTTCAATTTCCTTGTATTTGAAATGGGCTGTTTGAATACACTTTACTACCACACGCTGAAAAAAATTTAAATATTACAAAGAATTTGAGAGATAAAACAACATTTTTGATTTTACAATACATGCTTCGATCGTCCAACGATCATCTTCACTTTAATCATTGTAACTAGCATTCCTCTGTAACTTTTGTTCGATTGTAAATAGTTGTTCATTAAATCTCTAGAAAGAGACAAGTCACAGTTACGGTTAGCGCTCAACCAACAAACACATATCAAAATTCGTCCATTTGTATGTATTTTTACAGTGTTGGTCTGTTGTACAATAATATATTTCAAAATGTGTTATCTAGTTAGTTTGGTGATGCTAACAAACGCTCTCTGCCCTCTTTTAGTAAGTACAAGCTTGTATCCATCAAGTCCGTAGAGCAAAAAGTAGACAAGAAAAACGGGTTTAGATACCTTTTGGAATTGAATCTACAAAGAAACAGAGATAGGAAAATACTTTTGTTGTCAGAGTATGTCTTCCACCGCAAAAACGAAAGCAGTTTATGCTATCCTAAGGGACTCCAGTGGAACAGAACGGCTCAGATTTACTTTGTGGTCACCGCAAAGAATCAAGGTCGATGGCTCCACCATTTTATCAAAAACATGGAACGAATTTATAAGGAGACGAAAGATCGGAATTTCCATCTAATTATTTCCGACTACGAGAATAAAGATATTGACGTAGAAGATGTTCTCCGGAAAAGTGAAATCCCAAAATATACAATTGTTAGTGAAACAGGCGACTTTATCAAGACAAAGGCTTACAATGAAGCTGTTAGTACGGTGAAGGATCCCAATGCAATTATATTCCTGGTAGATTTACACCTCGAGATTGCTAGCGGTTTCCTTGAAAGTATACGAAAGGTGAGTATATAAGAAAAGGTATTCTCAAACTCATTAATAATACATCAAGTTAAAAAAATCAACCGTGACCATTTGGAAATGTGATCTTAATTAGCATATATTTTTACGATTTTATTTCGTCGTTTACTCCTTAATTTCAGTTTCGATTGAGAAGATATATCAAACACTCGAGAAAGTGTTTCATCAGATCTAGATTTTTCAGTGTTGGAAATATCATAAAATACTGTCTCTCGTGTTTGATACATTACATGAAACATTTTAATGCATACCTTTTTCGATGAATCATTTGTATCTCTTAAAAAAGCGCTCAATCAGCCCCCCGCTCAAAATTTCGTTCCGCCGGGCCTGATTTGTTTATCTTGATCTGACTCCGGCACTCCGATTTTCCTCTCTCAGTAATTGCTAAAGCTAAGTCCGGCTTTACAAACCAGGTGGCCCATGGAGCCGGCGCTTATATCCGGTTTCTGTAGTGTTAAGTGGATGAGAGTCTTTGACTCCTCCTGGATAGCACACTAATCCATCACAGGTTAGCTCCCAGCAGACGCTGGTTCTCATTTGCCTACCTTGAAAGGATGGAAAGCTGAGTTGGCTTAGGCGGAAACGAAGGTTGCACAAATATTCAAATCTCGGAAGCGCGGGGACTTTGAGGTCTGAAGGCAGAGATCTTACCAACTGCACCAACCATGCCCGCCCAGATTTAATAAAACTAGAAATGTCTGAAATCTGATTGGCTAAAAATAGTGTTAATATCAGCTTTATAATTTGAAATACGCACTTGTAAAAACTTCCATAGTACAAAAGAAAATTAAAAACCATTTTTAAATTGTTGCGAATCCTACTTTTAAAAACATGACGGAGAGATTTGCAGATTTTCAAACTGATAAATTTCAAGAACTTCACAAAAGTTTTAAAAAAATTAATAAGAAAAGAAATATTAAGGCTGTTCACACGGCAGAAAAATCGGGTTCGGACCCGTCGAAAGAATGGTACGGACCCCATAATTTTAGCTGTTTACACTGAAAATATTTCACTACGGGTTGGAAAAAAGTGGCCTAAGGACCAAGTTCGGATGGTTGTGTTTACACTCCACTTTTTGGGGCCCGTACCAGTTTTTAGTATGAGACCACGGTAACTGGTAAAGCTGGTACGCTGTTACCAAGCATGTGTAATGCATGTAAAACAAAATTGCGACGCATAAAACGTAAATTGACTGGATCTATCTTGAAGTTAAGAAAACCAAGCAGTGGGAGAAGCTTACAGGAAAGACTCCATCGGAAAAGAAAATTGAAGTCCGTGATATTCTTTTTATTTTGATTTGCCAGTTTTAATTTAACTTCGTTGTACACCGCGTTTTTATCCTTTGAGCACTTTGCTTTTTTATACTGAACTGTATTGTTTCCTCCGAGAAAACATCAATTCCACTTCTTTCTCATTCCAAGTCGCCATGTTGAAACCAACAGCTTTGTCCCCAGGAGCCACTCAGTTTTATTTTACTGCGAATGCGATCAACGAAGCTATTTATAAGCTGGCGTAAGAATGAAAAAAATTGGTACGGACCCGAGCTTTTTCAGGTTTCGGGGCCATGGACGTCTATGGCCCCAAAACCTTCAAAAACAAAGGTCCATACCCATCCCAAAACACATAATACATATAGTTTACACGGCGAAAAATGCGAGTTCCGTACCATTTTTTGACGGGTCCGAACCCATTTTTTCTGCCGTATAAACGGCCTTATAGTCTTTAACCTGAGGGGAAAAAATTCCACATATGTTGTAAAAAGTCATATAAATACAGGTGATGAAATAAAAAAATTGGCTGGAGTTACGAAAAAATTCTTAGATTTTTGTTATAAACGTGTTTTGCTTCTTGTATTTAGCAAAGACATGATATTTCAAAATTTTCTCAGATTTCAAGAACCAATTGGGAAATTGTGTTTAGTAATCTTAAAAAAATAAGTCGCGGTTTTGAACCTAATAACTTTGCAAATCATGCTATTATCTATTTATTACAGATCTCCCTAGCGGGAGTATTTCTTATGAACTAGTAGTGATGAAACGTTATGTAAATTGCTGTCGAGCGAGGCTGTTGATTCTTTTTCGTCAACTCGTAATGATTTTATAATAATAATAATAATAATAAAACCTTTATTAATGTGTCAAATTCTCTAGTTAATAATTAAGTAACTAATTGTGGACACCTATCTAATAAAAAATAAATAAATAAATAAGCTCAAAATAATGATATCTAATTTATATATATTACATATCTAACTTATATATATTACTTAATTAAATTTATCTTAAAACCCACTACAAATTATCCCAACCCACATATCTATCCCATCCCTAAAAATGTACTAACTGTTGTATAACAATCAACCCCCTCTACAATTATCTATTGTATATTACATAATTAAAAATATCATTTAAAACCCACTAAATTATCCCAACCCACACGTCTATCTCATCTCTAAAATATATTAACTGTTGCATAACAAGCAACCCCGTCTACAATTATCATTAAGTAATTCCTCAATGTTTACTTGGTCAATCTTAGATTTAAATAAATTAAGTGATGGTACCTCTTTTATAGCTTTATCTAATTTAGACCACAAAAATGGTCCCATATACCTAATACTATGTTTTCCAGTTTTCACAGTATTAAACCTATGAATATTAAAGTCATCTGCATTTCGTAGAGAATAATTCTTATTATTAAGTTTAAAAAGATCCTTTATGTACGAAGGTGCCAATTCATTCTTAACTTTGTACATGAATATGGCCAGATCTTTCAGCCTTCTTTCCCTAAGCGTCGGGAGTCCAGCTTCCTTAAGTAAATCAGAATATTCTAAATTCTTAGAACTATATACTGCCCTTAATGCCCTTAAAATGCCCTATAAACTGCCCTTAATACAGAAATTAATTCACTTTACTTTAATTTTTCTTTTGAATGAATTGCGATGGAGAATGCGTTTTATTTGAGGATCGATAAAATAGACGTCAGATTAAATTTCCATGTGTCAGTCTCACCGCAGAAATGTAATGAGACGATCTGGAAGAATGCAGTGTATTGAATTGTCATGATATTCAGACCAATATTGCTGTTTGTAAAAAGAAACAAGATCTTGCAAGTTAAGAATATTAAGTTCATAGAACAACGGGTTTGTATGTGCATCAAATTTTGGAGTTTATTTTAAATAACTTTATTAAAAGTTTACCGCTTACCTTTGAAGAAGTCTACACTTTCCAAGCAGCGGATAAATAAATTTCTCAAATACTGGAATTAATATGAGAATGAATACTGGGTTCAAAGCCTAAAAAACAAGAAACAGAAATGTAAACATGACTTAAAAATAGCTAAAACCTTATATATAATATACCTATAAGCAAAAAAGCAAATATCTAACGCATGAAACAATTAAAAAATTGTACCGCCATTGACTTTACTTGCATTAAATTTATCGCCCTTTAAGAATTGAAGAAAAAGCTTTAGCCAAATTAAGATCTTTTTTACGCCTCAAATCTGCCGAAAGCATATTGCTAAAACATACCGAAAATAATAGGGTGGATATATAAGCTATAGGGACACGATGCAAAATATTTTACAATGTGCGTATAACTCTTAGGGTGAACACTAGTTGATACAAAATAAATTGTAACAGAGTTGTTGGTATAATGAGATTATTACGAAAAGGGTCGTTAGAGTGAGCCGGGTTATGCTACACCAACTGGACTGTGATGCTACACTTTCGGAAAGCAAATCATTTCACTTTTTTACTCCATACTGTGAACCTCCTTATGGCATCGTTATATTAAAACATCATCTTGATTAAAATAAAACGCTACAGAAACTAACTGAGAAAAGGACACTAAGCGACTAACCTGCATTTGGTCTGGTTTTAAAGGAGGTCCAAGAGCACCCTAAAGCAGGGGAAAAGGTACAAACAAACAATTAAATTTAAACTTAAAGAACCCTATTTTATACATTGTTTAGCCATAACTCACAATATCCCCATCCATTTCTTCAGCTTGAAGAGTCCAACGGGATCCCTAACAAAAAAACAAAAAACAGATATCTTAAATAAAATCTCAAATACTGTTAACGGAAGCTTTCGTTAACTAATTATAATTAATAAGCAACCTTCGTGCACTGTAAAAAATCCGTGCCTGCAATTGGTCAAAATTGATCACGTAATTTCGGTCTATCTGTCACTAACCGGTAGGAATAATAATAACCTATGGCCAAGTCTTCAAAAAAATCAAATCACTGCCTATATCAAACAAAATGATATTTTTTGGGCTTTTACTCCAGCGAAAGTTGTCCTTTATCTGAGTATACAAGCAAGTTATTTAATTTGGCGGGCTTTTTGGCGCATGTCCAGCAATTTTCCCGCCTTTAGATAAGTTTGAGGTCTGCGTTTCTTGTGAATCAGTTTGGGACATTTTTGATCAGTTTTTCTGTTTGATTTTAAATCCTTTACCAGATTTACTGAATACCGGATTTACAATTGTTGAAACTGGTTTGTTTTATGGTGGCGAACATTTGGGAGCGAAAATATGCAGGTTCCTGACTTACTTGAATTCTTACTCGATTCCTGATTCAATACTTACTTAATCGGGGATGGCGCCGTGTGAAAACACTTCAAATACTGGTTGTAATCTTCTCATGGTTTCTTAAAACACTGCACTTGCTTCCCAAAGGACATGCTGATAAATTTTGACGAATTAATTTCAGCTTTTGACAAGTTTCAGTGAATGCTTCGCTACTTGCTTCTGAAAATTTTTAAAAGTTCTAGGTATCTTTTTAAATCTTTCTTCCTTTACAACTTTTTGAGATTTTTATTTTATTCTATTTGAACTTAATATGCCATTTTAATTATGTACTTATTTAATCTAAAAATTTTTGTTTGTTCAAACTCGACTCTTGCTTCAAGTTATTTTAGTCATGTATCACCACTTGCAATGGTTGAGTTTTTCTAATGTTTTATCAGTAAAACATTGAACTTACTTCCCAAAGGACATGTTGATACATTCTAAAACAAGGTATTTATCATATACATATCGAGATTTACTCACTGCATTTCCATATAGTAAATTCTCGTATGTTCGTTGTTCTTAGCCAGTCCCGATCCGCGTATCGACATTTCACGTGTGTGAAAAACGAATCGTCCAATCAAAAGCCGCGTATTGCTTTTTTTTCACTTGTGAAAAAAACGATACGTCCAATCAGAAGCGAGAACGTTAATTTGAAAAGTTTTTCAACAACTCTATCCATTTTGGTTTACGCGGGTGTCAGGAACACAGAAAAATGTTTTTGGAAGATGCAAAATTAGTCGAGGATTCCGAAGGAGTAGAATACCTCGAATACACGGAAAGGTAAACAAAAACCCGAACAGGGACAGATATATAAAGGTGAAGTCAAATATGTTTGCTACTTCAACGGAAAGAAACCCCTTCTCAGTTTACAAAGCATACAGTGAAATCAGAAATGCGACCAGTGTAACAATATGTACTACACCACGTAGCTACAAGAAAGAGTTTCCCGGATGTTTTGTCCTTTGTTGCGAAGTTGCGAAATATATGTTCTTGTTTATGCTTATCTATATTAGTGATTATTAAAGCTATCTTTACAACCAGCAAACATTAAAACTCCCGAAGCGTTGTTTTGTCTCGGGATAAATTACACAAAAATTAATAAAAGGCGCTTTTTAAGCGCTTGTGGTTACTGCAAGTAGACTTGGAATGCGAAAAACTATAGTACATAGATAGTTAAGAAAACTGTTTGAATCTAGTTTAGAATGTGTTGGGACGTTTATCAGCTGACAGTTGTTTGATTCCAAACAATGTATCGAAGTTTTGCGGGCTTCCTGTGGTATTTGGTCACTTAAGTAGGGTTCCTGTAGTGGTGTAACATACTCACTTACTCGTCGTTTCGTAACATAAAATTCACTCGTTCACTGCGCTCACTCGTTCGTTTTCTGATACTTCACGACTCGTGAATAAAAACCATACGCGCGCACTTTTCATGAAGTATTCTCTATTTACTACATTTCTTTTACGATCTAATTTCAGCTTTTGACAAATTTCAGTGAATGCTTCGCTACTTGCTTCTCCAAATTATCTTCGCGTTAATTTTTAAAAGTTCTACCATTTTAATATCTTTCTTCATTTACAACTTTTTGTGATTTCTATTTCATTCTATTTGAACTTACGCCATTTTATATACTTATTTATTTAAAAATTTTGTTTGATCAAACTCGACTCTTGCTTCAAGTTCTTTAAGTCATGTATCGCGCCTTGCAATGCAGTGAACTCAGGTTGCTTATTAAAGGTTAAAGACTTTCAGTTCGTGGTTTATTTACATATACACCCACTTGCTGGCAACACAATGAACTCGAAACTTTTCATAATGAACTCGGCTTTCGCCTCGTTCATTATTCAGACTTCTCGTTCATTGTGTTGCCAACGCGTGGGTGTATATGTAAACAAACCAATTACTTCCAGCCATTAACCTTAAATAATTTACGGACAATGCTTACAAAACAGTGATAAAATTTTTGAATTAAAATACGGGTGCTGATAGTTTCGAGTTGTTACACAGTTTAATGATGGTTTATTTTCTTTTTCGGATGTTCATAGATTCGTGATATTTCCATAAGGAATATTTTATAACTTTAAAAAAGGTTAAATCCGAGTAGTAATTGAACTATAAATTACAATATCGAATGGTATTTTTGCATATTAACTTTCATATGTATACAAATTGCTCGTAGAATTTGTTACAATGTGGGCACAATCAATAGCTCAATCATGTATAGTAAATCTAGGCTGTAGTATAGAAATCACTAACACAACGATGAATGGTAAATGGGCGACACATGAACTTTAAGGATTTTAAGATCCATGACACGAAAGCTCCAAAACATCACCGGAAGCAAAATATACAGGCAGGATTTACAACAACTCTCTTGTAAGGACATTTCGTTCCAGGCTTTTGCCCGGTGACTGCGTCCTAATTATCAACGCTTATTGGATTTGAAGTATTGTTATTTACAAGTACTGCAAAAAACATTTTCACCATCCGTCTAAGACTCGAGAGCTGAATGATATACTGTCCTCAGCCGAAACGTAGCTCGTACTGCTGGTTCACCAAAATCTAGCCACTGCAGAGGTTTCCTTATCTTTCTCCTTTTTAAATTGAACGAATGAATTTCTGTCGAGCTTGCGCGAATGTAAATGTTGTAATCGTAACACGTTATTGTAAATCTCTCCGCCAGTTCCGAAAGAATAGCTTCTGTCATCTATAATCAGTCTAATGGAATCACCGGCTATTCTCATTAAGACAAGCAGAAGCGTTTTACGCAAATTTTATGTAAGTCAATTTATTTTTTCAAAATTTTGGACGGGCCTTATGCAGAGATTTCTTTTTTTTTTCTTTCAAGAGGAGAGAAATATAGAATTCTATGCATACAGACATGGGATACAGTTTTAAATTTTGTGTTCTTGGTGAGGCGCGGCCATCGTAAACCTTAAATCGTATTCGCTCGTTTTTACGGTGTAGAATTTACATTTTTATTACCCAATTGTTTCTTTAGAAACACCGACGCAGCTTCAACTAGTTTACCGCTAGTTAGTTTTCCATCGTAAACCTTGCCACGGTTTCCAATAACTCTCTCCTCCAAACCTTATTTCTATTAATAGCAGCTAACAAGATTGACTTTGGCATGTTATCAATTGAAAGATGGTTTGAGATAGTACATGAACGAATATACTTAGTTACATAGCAAAAACACAATCACAAATTACCACAACATGAACAGCTAAAAATATTTCAAAGCAGAACAGCAATTCGTCGAAAAAATTATTTCAGAATCTACTAATATTTAAGTTTTTTTTTTCAGCTTCTATTTCTCAGGCTGCGCTTTATATCAAAGATTGTAACCGTAACTTTCTTTAAAAAAATATAGCTTCATCACTTGCGCTTTCTCCATGATGCTCCAGAGGAGAATAATAACTTATGCTGTCCAGTCGGTGCCGGCTGCTTAGTTCTACTAGCTCCTGTTGACAATTTCCTAGTAACTGGCGGTGGCCTTGGAACATGAATTGGTGATGGGTTATCTTGGCAAGAACTAGGGGATTTTAGCGAAAGCCTTCCCTTGAAAAGGTCGGAAGCAGACTGAGTGCGTTTAATAGGTGATCGAGATTCTGCCCAGTTTTCTAAAGTATTTGTCTCGCACATGGACACCGTCTGGTTTGGTAAAATATAATCCTGTAAACATGAAAAAGAAATATATTTATTAAAATAGTTCAATACAGTTGTCTTTTACGAGCCAAGTTGCCTATACATGTAGACGGAAGCGGCGCCTGTCTCTCTGTAGTATTAAGCGGATGAGTCATTGACTCGGCTCCCAGGACAGCGAAGGTAAACCGCCAGCATGTTGTTGGTACTCATTTACCGACTACTTAAGGATAGAAAACTAGATCACTTTGGGCAAAAAAGAAGGCCTCACAAATGTTCAAATCTCGTCAGAGCAGGGACCTTGCCGGAAGGGAGAGATCTTACCAACTGAATTGACCACGCCGTTTGTCATTGCATGTTCACTCTCTTCAACTATTTTAACTCGTTCCGGCAATTTGTTGCTACAGAGGAAAATTCAGTTCGACTCTAGGTCAACACTAATCTTGGCTTTGGGGAACCCTGTGTGTTATATGCCATGAAAAATCTCGAGTTTGCATCCCCTGTGCCAATTCAAACAGTTCAAAAGCTTACGTCATTCGCACTGGATTTCCAACGGTCGCACTTGAGTGAGTTTACCACCAGAATTGTTTCCTTTTTGACAGATAGTCTCCAAAATGCACACCAAAGACAATAAAATAATTGTATTTTTCTTACCTTGTGTAAATGGTGTTATTTCTTTTCATTTCGATGGATTTTGGGACGGTTTTCGTCGTGCATTCATCCGACTCATGTCGACTCAGGTTTTCCCCATATGATCCGGACAAATATAAACGTACTTTTTGGGCACGTGAGAAGCCAAAGTCTTCCCCGCTACCACAGCCAAGGCAAAATACATTACAAAATACATACAGTAAGAATGACATAAGCTTTGGAACTGTTTGAGTTGGTCGCCTTTGTTTCTGACCATGATTTTTGCTCTGAGTATAAAATAAATTAGTTGTATAAATGACAATCAAATGCAAGTCAAGCGTTTATAAAATGATGATGATGATGATGATGATCAAAGCCAGATTTCCTGCGGCAACTTCGCTATGTCAAATATTGTCAGATAAATCGTGATAAAAAATATCATTGAGGCTGTGTATCCATTTTCAAACCTAAAACTAACCGTTTTTTTAAAAAAAAGATTATTTTTAGAGTACGCTTGGTGATGTCTTAGTGTCTTAACTATACCTACAGGAACAAACAAATTTCACAAGAGCAATACAGTCTACGAATTGTCGAATGATTCTTTTATCGATGTTTCCTTCAATATCATTGTGAAGTGAAAATAGAAATTATAATTTCATATCATACCTGACGAAGGTTAATTCTACATTGTGAAGTGAAAACGCCTTTTCATCTTTGAGTGTTTGTCTGAAAGCTTTCGTACTAACACCGTTTGCACTGCTTAATATTAATTGCATCCTACTTCAAGTTCATCTAAAGAAACAAGATCGAATGCCAAGAAAATCTGCTTCTTAAAAGTTGGTCCTTGCCAATTAAATACTTGCCAAAGGGCAAATCACACAAGAACAATCAGTGGTATTTCTAATCAACGTTTGGCAAATTTTAAGAAGTAGAAACCAATGAAAAAAGGAATTTTCCCAAAACCTGTCAGAAGTACAGCCAGGACATCTTTCTTTTCCATTAAACTTAGCACAGCAAGCTTCTAATCATTGCATGACCAAGTTCACTGTCAAACACTTCAGTAAGATCTTTTGCCATTTTCAACTTTTTTTACGCTGAGAGTGATGAAAAGCTTGACAGCTGAAAGTGCTTTTCAGCCAACAAGAATTTTCCGTACTCTGCGTACAGAAAATTCATTTTAAGCATGGAAATTGTAGGGCAATTTCGGCAGGCGGTACTTCGCTTACTCGCCCCAAGCCTCACTAATCAATAAAGCTCTGGATCGCATCAAAACAGAGTGTACGGCCTGCTTGGCAGGCTAGTAGTTTGGGAACCAGCAACTCTACCGATGGAAACTACAATCAAAGCTAAAGTAGGGAAACTTTAGTTACTGCAGTTCCGGAATAGGAGAATTTTAGCGTACATCTTAATTTTCGTTTATTAGCAAACGCGCCCTAGTTTTTGATAGGGTTAATCAAATGTATTGGAAATGCCTTGTAAAACAAACATGCAAGACCGCTAAATTATATTCTATCACTGTGCTATAATGGAGATTTTACAGGTAATGTATTGCATGTTTGGATTATTTTGGAACAACGACATCTTCTTAGAACCTGTATGTACAGAGTCAAGAGTGTTATATAATGTAATGTAATGGATATTTTACGGAGAATGTATTGCTCATTAAAGGTTCTACCACTAAGCTGTTTGGATTATTTTGGAACCACAATATCTTCTTAGAATCTGTATGTATAGAGTCAAGAGTGTTATATAATGTAATGTAATGGATATTTTACGGAGAATGTATGGCGCATTAAAGGTTCTACCACTCAGCTGTTTGGATTATTTTGGAACCACAATATCTTCTTAGAATCTGTATGTACAGAGTCAAGAGTGTTATATAATGTAATGTAATGGAGATTTTACGGAGAATGTATGGCTCATTAAAGGTTCTACCACTCAGCTGTTTGGATTATTTTGGAACCACAATATCTTCTTATAACCTGTATGTACAGAGTCAAGAGTGTTATAGAATGTAATGTAATGGAGATTTTACAGAGAATGTGTGGCTCATTAAAGGTTCGACCACTCAGCTGTTTGGATTATTTTGGAACTACGATATCTTCTTAAAATCTACATGTATAGATCCAAAAGATTCATTACGTTGTTCACTTTCTAAGCTCAAGTTTCAACAATGTACACAGGCCTCATAAGAATTTCTCGGGAGGAGGTCGACTGAAAGGTAGGCAGTCTTCTGGCGCCGAAGGCGCAGGCAATCTAGGGGGTCCATGGACATGTTTCCCTGAGAAACTTTACTGCTGTATAGGGTGAAGAATGGGGGATGGGGCGCTTACTCGGTCATAAACGGTAGTAAAAGTTTAGAAGATAAAAATAATTAGAATGAGATTATTGTAATAGGATTTTTTTTCTGAAAGTTAAAGGAGACTTTCTCAACGTTCCAATGGGGGTCGTTCGCACCTGACGTTCCCTTTTCCTCGCGACGCCTCTGATGTATGTTCATTCGCTACTTAAAGTTGTAAGCTGATGAAGCAGATTGTAAAATATGACTTCAGCAAGAATTTGTCTAGAGAAAACAACCTTCGTAACAAACTTTTAAGTTACAAAAAAAATCGAAACATTTTTACATTACATTTGTTTTGCTTCATTTAAAGCATCTTATTAGTTCAAAACTGTGCGAGAAGACCTAAGATAGTTTCGAAACTTACTGCAGTACAAATTGTGCAGTGTTTGTATCAATTTAAAGAGTGAACATGCCAACTTAAATTGTGCGTGGTTTTACTTAAAATATTCATTGAAACATAACTTCCTAGTCCCTAGTGGCTCCTGCAAATATTCGATTCTCCAATGTAACGAAATTACTAGAAATAGTTATAAAATTACATACCAATTGTTCGGCATTAGAAGACACTCGTCGTCGAAAAGATCGAGGAGGTTTTTTAGATCTTTTTAGGTTTCCTGATGA
This sequence comes from Zoanthus solanderi, assembly GCA_024336925.2. Taxonomy (NCBI): domain Eukaryota; kingdom Metazoa; phylum Cnidaria; class Anthozoa; order Zoantharia; family Zoanthidae; genus Zoanthus; species Zoanthus solanderi. Next base: position 14,764 of record JANCMA020543832.1, read on the forward strand.
ATGGTTTCCTTCATGTTTGTTTGTGAAACGATGGATAGTTTTCTCTAAAGGTTTAACTGATGAAACAGCAGCGATTTCCTGTTTATCACTTTGAAAGCCCAGCGTAATGCTACTCATACTTCCTCCATGATGTGAGTCTTCTTGCTTTACAGGATGTGACACAGATGAGATTGGAATTGTTTGACTTTGATTCCAAATAGAGTCCGCGATTCTCTTTGTTTTAAAAGGAGTGCTGTTACCTTCATGGTTAAAATACCTAGACACAGATGAGATTGGAGTTTCTTCGTTTAAAACGGAGTCTTCATTTTGTTCTCCCAACAAAACAACTTTTTTGGCAGTCCCACTTTCCATACTTTTAGCATCCAATACTCTCTCACTATCTGCTTGATCTCTTTTTTTAGTTTCTGATCTAGACGCGGCAGTGGTTTTGGCGTTATATTCTGAGTTCTGAACTTTAGAAGGTCCAGAACATTTTGATCCAAGTGTACTGTATTCCTGTAGAACGGACATTTCTAATGGTGAATGTCTAAGCTCAGTTTTTTTATTTACAGCTTCAGAATCCAGTTTTTCTTTCACCAACAATGGATTGTCCTCAAAGATTTGGTCGTTTACACTATCAGCAGTGTGAGAACTCTTCGCCGATATAAAAATACAGGAAGAGTCGGCTGAGCTTGCATCATCAAATTTGCAACTGTGATCTTCTTCACAAAAACTTAACTTTAAATCTCTTTCTTCCCTGAGATTACATTTCGCTTCGTCTGATTCCTGATATTCTTCTTTGGTGTCGTGAGCTCTGCACATGTCATCAATTGTTTGCCTATCTTCATGCGGGGATGATGGCGATGACTGAGTGGCACTAAAATCCCAACATCTTGATGCAATATCTGGCTGCTTTTCAACACAAATGTCATCTGTGATACTTGCTTTTTTCACTCCATTAACGTTTTCTTCATTATCCACTGCTGCATTACTGTTTAAGTCTATATACGAAGAAACTCTACTGATTTCCTGCGAAGTTTGTTTTACTTCTGTGGTAGGGCGACATGTCAGTTGATTCGGCTCTGCACAAGGATTTTTCTGGTTGTTCCTTGGTGTGACAATACAAGCTACATGCCAAGAGCCACACGCCACCTAAATATTTCAAAAAGTTTAAGTGAGAAAAAACAGTTTTCAAAAACTATCTTAGAGACAAATATTGAGTCCACCATGTTATAACCACATTATAAAGAAACCAAAGAATAAACTTTAACGTTTTCTCCCTCAACATATTATTAATTTCCTTGCTCTTATTGCCAGATATGTTTCGAGGCACTCACCAACTCATCCTATATATACCAAACTAACTGTCAGTACAAAAAAATGTAAGTAAATTTAAAAATTGAAGGACTAACGTGATTTTATCGACTAAAGGTTGAAATATTAAATCATCACTGTCATATGTAGAGCGGAAACTTGTTTCCAGACCGCCTCGGAAGAATACCAAAAGTCCTCATCTATGGCAGTAGTGGGAAGTAAAAAAAGAACATTCTCTGGAGAAAGACTAGTTAGTCCCACAAACTTGCCGAATGTCTCTATCCCAAAAGAAATACAAGTAGCAAATGCACGCATTATTTGAACAAAAAACGCCAGTATTATAGGGCAACAAGACACTTTAAAAGCGTTCACTGGGTTGCCGGCTTTTTAAAACAGAATCTACTGTATAACTTTAAATGAGATGCTATAGCATAAAAGCGGAATTCTTATAAGGAAAACATCCACCGAAATCAGTGTAAGCGAGTGCGAGCAATCGGAATCGCAAAAGGCAATATGGTTTCCCGTCAATCCATTAATGTTTACAACTGATAATTGTGATAATTACCAAGCGAGTTTTACAGTTACTGAATCGTTCGCCTGATTCCAAATCAGTTATTAAAAAAGGTTTGAAACAAATGAAACATTTACTACTTTGTATAATGATGAATCTGAGTTATTTGAAGTAAACAAATGAATTTCAGAAATTATTACAATCGATACATTTTTGATTATACATATTCGAACAGCGCTTGTTATTTTGTTGTTTTTTTTTTCTCAAAGCAGTGATTGTTGTGTGAAAATTTATCTTATTAAGGGAAAGTTTCCAGTTTTTTATTATCAGCATTAACTACAAGAAATAGCTATATCACAGTCACCGCATGAAAACACGATTGTTTTACTTTTAGGCAAAACATTTAGAGATTCATGATTTATAGATAGGTTTCTTACATCATATGATAATAAAACCGAGTAATACACAAAAATTGTGAAAAAGGAATTCAATACGTCCGTGTAAACAAAAATATTACACAAACAACCAAATTTACTTCATTTCCTTAACAAAGCATAGCTGGCATACAAGCGTCTATTGTTTTCTCGCTTTCAACTTCGGCCAAGATTTTGAACATCATTGCGATACCCACGGTACTTTGCTCAGTCACATTCTCCTTTAAAATTATTTGAATAATATTTGAGTTTTAATCACGGTTTGCTTTCGAGCAAACTAGACTCAAGCAGGACCCGCAAATTTGTTGACCTAGCACAGTCTGCCGTAAATTTTCTGAGCAATGCAGGCGTACTAAGAAGAAACTTAGTACAATAGGAGGCAAACATTGCTGCAGAAATCAGATTTAAAAGTAATTACAGCACTTGCAACATTAGCTTTCGCCGCAGGTTGAACGTATAGAAATCCCAACACCTATCACTGAATTCATTTACCTCGCCGTCCAAAAATCCAATAACTTCTTACAATGCTATTTTGACATACTTTCCTTGCTGCTCTCTTCAGTCAAGTTGGTATGGTGATGTCAATCCCCCAGACAATCACACATTACATGATATCAATGCGAAACCATATTAGGACTCTTCGCAAGATTCCAATTTCATACTAATTTATGGCCAAAAAAGAAAAAGATAACGGCATTTTAAGACTGGTTTGCCACAGTCTACCCGGAAATATATATGTGTTCAGTTTACCTTGTGCACTTTCCAATTCCCCATGTTCACTAACCAGGGATCATACTGGAAAAACCTTGGACCCTCGTCAGGTCTAATAACACAGCTTGAGTTTTTGCCCCACATGAATAGGAAACCTTCATCTGTCAAGACAACAACAACAAGTAAATTTTACCAAACTAACTTGCTTTTAAAAATTGAAAAAGGAAGATACTAACTATCAAGTATACTAAAGAAGCTAAAGGATGCTGGGAAATTACTTAACATGTGAATTTGTCCTTGTGATTAAGGTCGAATAATTAACAATGCAGATGCTACAAAAGCAGCTAAAATTATTAATTACAAATATAAAATTATATTGTTACTGAATATAAAAAAAAACAAGAAAAATTTAAGAAGCAGAAGAAGAGGAGCTTCTCAGCCTTGTTATAAAAAAACACAAGTTAATCATTGAACAGGATAGCTTAGGCACAAAATTTATACTGGTATCAAATGATAAATAAGATCCATTCTCAACATCTCCAGACTGGACAAAATAAGGAATGAGAAGATAAAAGAGAGAACTGGAATTAGAGACATCATCTGTGACAGAGTACATTATACATGAAGGGTCAGTAGGCAGAATGGATAACGATAGGTGGGCCAAGAACATCACCGAATGGACTCCAAGAATTGGCAGACGTAGGAAGGGGAAGCCAAAGCTTAGATGAACAAAAATGATCTTGAACAGAAGTGTGGCACAAAATGCATGAATCTTGCTCATCATAGAACGTTCTGAAGGTAGATGATGAGGCTAACTGCCTGCAGGAAAAGCTGATGATTAGCCAAGGAGCCTATTTATTAAGATAATTTTCGTTTAATTTTTTGTCGCTCACCACACATGCTCCAGCGTCTAATAGGGTAATTTAGACAGAAGATTTAGACTGATATTGAACATGATATAAAAATTATAAATTTCATTTGATTTATATCCGAATCTGACGCATGGATTAAAAGAGGGGGGAGAATTACTATTTCTTATCCAATCACCAGCTGGAAGCCTTCAATTTTAGTTCTAAACGATTGACTAAGAACTTTTTTACATAATTTTTTTACGTGATCTGTTCAAAAAAAACTAATCTTTTACAAAATGTGCAACATTAGTCATAAAATCCCAAATGCAAATTTGTCTTTTAAAGCTGATACAATCAGCTATATTAACGACAACAGTTAACAGCTTAGTTCGGCTTCATTCTGAAGCTTAACTGAGTGCATTTTTACCACTTCTGTACATTTACAGATTAGAAGCAGTCCCCCAGGCTACTGCGCTGCATTGTAACACACACCTACTTATCAATTATAAAACTGAAAAATAACTGCATTATCTTTGACTACAGGGTTTAATGGAGCCAAAACGAAACGTGAATCCAAAAACCCTAATTTCCCGTTTCAATCCCATATCAGGGATGTATTTAAAAGCCGTCCACGTTCCATTCCACGATTGTAAACGTAACCATGGATCGGCTATAATTTATTTCTTAACTATACTATACCACAAAAACACCACCAGTTGGATCTGCACAAATAGAGACCTTAAGATCTACGACGCCAGTCATCTAGGACGTCAAGCGGAAGTAATTTTTCACTGTAGATTTAACTGCGCACGCGTTGACCTGAAGTAGACAACACGTTTTCAAGCTGCTTGGCGTCGTATCTAGGACGTGGACAAATGAACGATTTTTCTTGATTCTCGATTGCTTTTCAATGAAATTTGAATTTTGATTTCTTACTAATTGAAATGTATTCTTGACTTTTTTTAATTGCTCAAGCCTTGGTTTCATGGCGAATATATCGTTTATTTGTGTGCACTTTTTAGCTATGCATCTTGATTTACTTGAAGAAATTTTAAGCTAAATTCCCACAGTTTTTCTTGGTTAGAAAGTTCATTTGGCAATAATCGTTATTTGAAGGTAGTATGGCGTGGACAAACGAGCAGTGGAGTGTAGGATTTATATGGCATATCAAAGTTTTTGAGGAATAAATTTCTATCAAAACTTTTCATCATCGATCTCCCCAAGAGCATAGCAAACCGCAATAAGTTCACGCATTTCTTTAAAATGCGTCTCTAACGCTAAAGATATTGCACAATAAACTCAGATGAATTCCGACAGTGACACAACATGTACTTCGTGTTAACGTTTCCGACATTAAACGATTTTATTTAGTAAAGTTGACGAAGTTGTTCTTCCAGTCTTTCATCAGTTTAGATATAACAGTGTTGTGGTAATGACACAGCCACTAAATAGGGCACTATGGCCTCGCGGGTCAGAGGGACTAAGC